>APFE030120898.1:0-54067 GCA_000404065.3 Pinus taeda
GAATGGGTGATTACCATTATATTTCACCATATGTGAGTTAATACAGATATGTAAGCTCTATACAGAAAAACACGTAGTTGAATAGAGTAGAATAAAAGCTATATCATAGTGAAAGCTAGCTTACTCCTACTATATAAGTACTTATACAGTTGGGTGATTCACAAGCATTCAGCTAAGAACAGAGCTCAATCAAGCTCAATTATGGAAAGAACGATATATATTGCTCATTTCACCAGTGTAATCATGAAGCTAAGTACAAGCACCTAGTTAATGAAGCTGGATAGGTATCATGCTTGATCAACCTTACAATACTTCTGTAGTATCACCATTACTAATATGATATTCTTGTTATAGTAGTAATGGTAGAACAGCAACAGTCAACTTCTCCATGCATTACAAAACTAACTATACCTGTAGTATTTTACATATGTTACTTACTCGTATAAATCTTCCAAGGGTACCAATCTAATCGTCTAAAGGGAATCAATCAGAGCATAGATCTGGGGGGAAATCAATCTGGAGTGCTTGTCGTATCCACACCCGGTAGTATTCATACCACAGATTGGTTGAACCAAGATAAAACCCACTGAAATGAAGAAAGTCGTATTCCACTACCTTTTCAGAGAGGCCAAGGACGAGAGGGCTCGCCTGACACAAGGAAGGCGAGGACAACCCTTTCGGGAGAGGAAAGGCAGGCGCCAACTTGTAGAGAGGAGCCAATGAGATGAGAGAAAAGCTGCTATGGGAGGAAAGGTCACTTACAGCCGCAACCATTAGTAGTGGGTAGACACATGAATTGAATGACCTTTGAGCATCGTGCCCTTCAAGGGAGGCAAGGAATGACCTGAAGCCGTTCAAGATACCTCTACAAGATCGTTAGTTTAGGGCATGTCGTTAGTTCGAGATCCCTTGGGTCCTTCATGTCGTTGGTCCAGTTCTTGCGAATCACCCTTCTTCACTAGGTATTCCCCAGGAGTATAGTCCTCTTCCTAGCATCACCAAACATTTTTCGGAGTTAGCGTGCCAAATAGATTCTATAGAGTCTAGCACTAGCAAATAGTCTTTTCCGACGTGCTCTTTCACTTCCCAAAATGATAGGGCGTTCAGAGACAAGTGGTGCTTGTTCCATTACATACCTTGCACAATTGATGCAATGATGTCATGAATCAATTATTTGACGTAAATAACCTAACTTTGAATAAGTGAGTCGACGGTCATTCATGCTCTTTCCCTTCCCTAATACGTCAATAATGGACTCGGAAGGGCAGGTTCTCGCTGATTTCTTGTAGCATCAGATGTGCTCTAAGTCTCAAATTTTGCAGGCAGGCTTGGGCACATTGTATTTCAAAGAACGCATAAACAGTTTTATTAAAATAATTAATTATTTTTAAAGGGACCCTAAGTTTAAACTTAGGAAAATAAAATAATTAAAGGGTATTAATATAAACTGTGGGTGTAACTTTTAGAAGAAGAGGAGGATCAAGTAGAAATGATCTTAGCCATTGATTAACTTCTAATCTAGGTTGTTGAATGTCAACAAGGAGATTATTTAATGAGGCTTGAGGGTCACTTGGAAAAACACACAGAGAGTTCAGAGAATCGATTTTCTGAAGCAGAGCAGAGAAGTTGCCGGGAGAATTTCAATAGTGAGTAGTTGCAATGAGGGGCAGGGATAGTTGGGTTGGAATATCTTCTCCAAGACCCAGGATAAACAACGTAGAGAGGCAGGGAGACACCAGAAGGGTTGATGCTGGGCCAGAAGGGCCCATGCAGAGCTTGACGCTGAGCCAGAAGGGCCCGCGCAGAACTTGACATTGAGCCAAAAGGGCTCATGCAGAGACAACGCAGTCATCCAGAGAGAAAAGTCCGAGTTTTGCAGAGGAGCTGACATTTCTGAGCTGGGAGGGCTAGAAACTGCTCCAGGAGGCAAGACGTTTCCCAGTTGGGATGACACAAAGCCTTTTGAGGCTGACACAATGCCTACACAGAGCCAGCGTAGAGATAGCTAGGGACAGTTGGTTCAGCTACCGGAATAACCGGGAATTGTCGAGTAGCATGAGGTAATCTCACTAAGTTTTTCTACCAGTTTATTTTCTCTGTAACTGGATTGTCAGAAGGGCATCCAGAGTTGTATTCAGAAACTACTACTTAATAATATAAAACCCTCAGAGTTGTTGCAGCGGTTTTCCTGCATCGAGTTTTTCCGGGGACATTTGTCCAAAAAATACTGTGCCACTTGTGTAGATTTTTCTCTATTGTTATGTTCTTGTTTTGGGCAAATTAATTAATTAAGTGAAGGCTGCAGTTGTATTAGCTTCGATATTTGTTGTAGGAAGCAATTGATAATTTGTTTCGGTAATTAACAGATAGGATAAGTTTAATCAGTTGTTGCAGTAGTTCATTCAGGTGGGATTCTCGAATTTTCACAGTTCTCGTATGCATCAATCGGGTTTGATCCTGACCCAGAACAAATTTATGCTAATCGAACGGATACAGCTTACATGCCTCCTGGGAAGAAGGGAAAATATGGAAGCGAGAATTGCTTGTTGTTGTGGTTAAGGTCTCAACCCACCGATAGGGATATCCTTTAGGCACTGATCTTGTCTTGAGAGAGGGCACAACACCTCTGCTTCTTTCTGGGGTGGAGACAGTTTGACTTTAAGGATCTAGGCTCTTCTATTACCTCAATACAGGAATTTACCCAACTGTTATTCTTTTATTGCTATCTTTGGACAGGGAGATAATTGACTTGATTGTATGTCTCACAGCTCCCTTCGGTCACAAACCCATATGGACCATTTGAAGGTTCGCTTCCCTCTCCGGTCCATGGGAATGGTTGACTGACTTTGCTCCCCTCTCAGTCCCACAGAATGGAGATAAGAAAGGTCCATTTCCCTGCGTACTATGAAATACTCTCAGTGGTTTGTTCTGCCAGAGAACCAGAAGAATTCTAGTCAGAGAAATAAGTAAGCAGTTGCAGGGAGAAGGTTTAAGGCCTTTCAGGTAGGTATACAAGAATATACAAGTATCGGCTCCTCTATTACTATCTTTTCACTAGTTCTATATACTAGTACTGCCTCTGCTACTCGTTCTTACGGAGAAGCACGTTCAGGACATTGGGCTTAGGGAAATCAATGAACGCCGCTTGGAATCCTATTCTCCTAGTGGCTAGGAGTGTTATCGTACTATTAGTCGCTTGGAGTGCTATCGTACTATCGGCTAGGAGTGTTATCGAAGTGCTATCGTCATGCTAGTACTAGTAAGGTGTAGCCATACTAGCTTGCTACTGGCTCTACTAGTGCGACTGCTATTCGTTCTAAAGGAATTGGCTGATTTTGCTACTTTCTCCGCTAATGGCTCTGCTACTGCTACTCGTTGGCTACTGCTCCTTCTCATTCATGGCTAGTCATATCTCTCATTGCTAATGGATATGGCTAGGTCATTGCTCCTAGTCATTGCTAGTTCACTGCTCCTAGTCATGCCACTGCTCCTTACTCATTGGCTTAGTTCACGTGCTCCTTTTCACTTCTGATGTTACCGCTTCTGACTGAGTGCTTCCTGATTCCTATGTTGCTCATGATTCTGGTGAGTCATGGCTATCTTCCCAGTGAGTCAACCCCGAGTGAGCTCTATCGAGTAGTCAATCTATTGGTCAATCCTGCTTTATGCTTCTAGAGGAATTACTAGCTATATACTGGCTTGCGACTGCTATCGGCTCTGATACCACTCCTATCATTATATATGAATATTTGGGTTGACAAGGCATAAGGAAGACCATCGACACCCCATTCTGATAAGGACAGAGCTTGACCTTCTCCCATTTTGGGAATGAAAGAGTCGGACCTTGCCCCATTCGGTAAATACCTAACCTTTCTTCTTTCATAAAGATATCCCTTTCGCTGCAGTTACTACGAAAGGAAGGCAAGTAATAGAGATACACTTCTCTTTAGGAGTGCTCAGGGTTGAAATCTTCCCCTCAAAGCCTGAGTGTGAGGTAAGGAAGGAATGGGCCTTTTTTTTTCAAACCCCCGAGCTCGTAAGTAATATGCTAAGGTAGGCATGCATGGCAATAGTGCCTAGCCTGGTATATCTCGCTGGTAGGTGGGCTACCTATGCTTAGTTAGGTAGGATACCAAGTAAAAATGAGAAGGGTCGAGTGAAATGGATTACGATATGACAAGAATATAATATAAGAGGTATGGTGAAGTGAACCTTTCAGGTTATGTCATTAAAAGAAGGAGTTGGATCGAACCTAATTTTTCCATCCATCATTTATAGAGAAGAAGCTGACTGCCCTTACTCGAATTGGGATGCATTCGGAGAACTTGCTATAGGAATGATTTACTCTTTCGCAAGTTTAGATAAAATCTAGTAGATTGACTATTTTCGAACTATATTGAATTTCTTTATTATTGTATTCTCTTCGACTTACCTCTCACAGTGAGGGGCATCCCTCATCATAGTTGTTATTTCTCTTCTTTGATAAATAATTGTTATTTCGCTGGAAGGAGAGGCCTTTTCTTTGGGAATTCATGCATAACAAGTGGTGACATCAAGATCTACATTTTGCGGTTACTATGGCTAGTGGATGTGATATTCGTTCATTGGAGACAAGTAGTATTTTTTCCAAGGGAGATCGCCCAATAAGTAGTTGTAGCACTAATCAAGCTTGAATGTGTGGCTAAAAACACCTATTCGATCCACTACTACGACACCATCCATCTCTTTCACCAAGCCCATCATTGTAATCCCTCACCACTCGCGACATCGAGACCCATTGCTCTTCATTACCGCATTGATGAAGGATGTCTCATCCTCATCCAACGTATCCAACTAGCATCGGAACCACATCATCCTATCATCATGGCATTGAAAGGATAGGTGCACCCATCATCATGGCATCAAAGGGTGGATGCATCTCTATCTCGGGAAAAAGGCATGAATCGAAGGTGCATTCAACATATAACATCTATAAATGGACCCACCCATATGCCACCTTTATTCATCGCATATCATATATATATATCTATATATATATATATATATATATATATATATATAAATATAAGATTCTTTCTCTTCCTATAACAGTAATTGCTTGCAAACCCGGATGCGGGTGTCCAAAAGGAAAGCATTCAGGATCACAGACTGCCACGCGGAAGAGGACAGCGGGCAGTTGTGTCTATCCGTGGACGCGCATAGAGTTATTTAGAGCATTCATTGCGAGCCGCCGGGGAATGAAGGCCATTAATAACAATTCAATGCTGCAACTATTGCAAGGAATGAGCCGAAGTAATATATTGATGGAGATGGTAAACCCGCCATTATACAACCTGGTTCAGTTCAGGCAGTTTGATGTGAGGGAGAGGATAAGGTTCAGGCCTGAATTGTGCCAAGTGCCCATGCTCTTGGCTCCTCTGCAACTGAGCGATAGAGTAGGCGAAGCGGCGCACTCAGGGATGCCTTGCAGTTACAGATTCATTTGGTTTCAGGTGGCAGACACCAGCACTTTCATTCGTGGAACTGCCTGGTTCCCGCTCCCGAAACCATTCAGGTATCATTTGTCTTTTGGGCAATTTCTTTCGGTTAATCTTCCAGCCAGAACCAGCATAATTCCTATGGCCCCTCGGTACAGAGGCACCCCTCGATGGGGGAGGCATCAGGGCCAACAAGGTGGCGCTGGCGGAAGAGGAACTCATAGCCCTCGCAGAGTTTCTCCGCTAGCTCGTGTTTCTCCTGCCTCGAACAGCTCAGAAGATTTGGGGAATTCTTTAAGCAATACGGTTCAAACGGCCAAGTTTCGATATCGTCGTCGAACCAACAAGCCTTTCATTTCCGCTTTAATCACAGTAATTTTTGAGGAGGAAGATGTGGAAAAAGCTTCCTCGGAGGATCAATCGGCTGAGAACTCTCCTAATTCTTCGCCTAGCAAGGGGAGGAAGGACAGTTCTTACTCCCCATCCTCCCGGAGTAAACTGGTAGATGAGAGTTCCCCTGCACCTACTGAAGAACAGGCCGAGGCGCTGGAGGAAATTGTAAGCATTTTGGACTCAAAAGAGCCTGTTCAAGTTCAAGAACAAGAAGCGGTCCTCCAGGAGCAGGTGGAGCCCAAACCAACCTCGCCTCAGCCTCAAAGCCAGCCCGAGTTGCCGAACTTTTATTACGCCAACACTCTGTACCCTCGGCTGCCGCCAGGCATGAAACTGGAGGACGTCCCAGTCGGTATGGAGATCTCATGGGAGCCCCTGGACGCGTTCAACTTGCCAAGTTCTGAAAATGCCAAATAATATGCAGTCCCCTGCTCTTTTTTGGAGGTATGTCTCTTTTCTGGTTGATTGCCTGTTCAGTTTCGATGGATGTTCAGTTTCGATAGCGACATGGTATAGTTCAATGCGGGCCAGCAGGCATGGTCTCGTTCGCTGGTGGTATAGACGGCATGGTCTCTTTCGGTTGGTCAAGATTTTGGCTGGGGAAGTGTCTGCCGGTTCGGTCCTGGGCGCGCCAGTTCAGTTGCTGAAGCCCCCTTCAGCAAACATCTTTCCTTCCTCCTTGAATTCTCCAATTTTCAGACAGTTTTGTCATGTAATGAATCTTCTGGCTTATGTTTTTCTGCTTGTGACACAATTTTTTGTAAGAGGCAACAGCCTCAATGGAACTGAGATTTTTTATTATAGTTTGACAGAGCGCTGCAGACCTCAAAGGCACTCTCAGGGGTTGAGACCTCTTGTATATATTTTTCCTTTTTTCCTTAATATAAAATAGTTTAGCCTTTGCATAGAAAAAAAAAACAGTAATTGCTTGCAACAACCACTTCCCGCTAATAACCCGATAAAATAAGTCATGCTCCACCTAGCAGCAAACCCTTCCTTGCTTTCTTTAACGCTGGTACCAAGCGAAGCTGCCTTTATCAGACCTAGCCCCGTAACCAGCTAAAAGGGAGACAAAGCCTAACACCAAAAGATAGGCTAGCTAGTTGTGAGAGGATTTTCAAGACCTCATTCGAGTCTTCGAAGCCAGCTCCGCTCTTAGCAAGGCAAGTTCAGATCTGTAATTCAATAAAGCAAGCCAAGCTGCTCATTCATGCTCGCTTCTTAATGCACACTTCTTTATGAAAGCCAGAAAGAAGACAGTTAGCTCATTCATGCAAGCTATCTAGAAGTAGAACCAGAAAGATAGTAACATATAGAACATCAGAGTGGAAGGGAGAGCAAAAGAAGCTATAACAGTAAGCTTCCTAGGCCAACAACCTGGAGTGTAGAGGTGAAAAGGAGCTATAAGCAAATCACAGAAAGCAAGAAACCAAGTATATAAACATAGCCCTTTCAGAGCGAGTGGTTCTGATGCTCATTCATTATAGTTGTCAGGTAGGTGCAAGTCAATTTATTTGGCTCTTGCATTAGGTCGTCAGGTATTCTCTGACTCAACCAAAAGCTAAACGAGTGGTTCTTCTCCATTAAAGCAAGCCAAGCACAAGGGAGCATTTGTTAGCTCCCCATCGTAAAGCCAAGCGAAACGAGCAAGCTCTCCTTAAGTATGAATTATGATTATACAGAAAGCACCAAGCTATAACTTCACAGCCACCACCCTAGCGAACTCTTTACCAAAGCAACAAGAGAGACTAGACCTAGCAGCAAACCCTTCCTTGCTTTCTTTAAGGCTGGTACCAAGCGAAGCTGCCTTTATTAGACCTAGCCCCGTAACCAGCTAAAAGGGAGACAAAACCTAACACCAAAAGATAGGCTAGCTAGTTGTGAGAGGATTTTCAAAACCTCATTCGAGTCTTGGAAGCCAGCTCCGCTCTTAGCAAGGCAAGTTCAGATATGTAATTCAATAAAGCAAGCTAGGCTGCTCATTCATGCTCGCTTCTTAATGCACACTTCTTTATGAAAGCCAAAAAGAAGACAGTTAGCTCATTCATGCAAGCGATCCAGAAGTAGAACCAGAAATATAGTTACATATAGAACATCAGAGTGGAAGGGAGAGCAAAAGAAGCTATAACAGTAAACTTCCTAGGCCAACAGCCTGGACTGTAGAGGTGAAAAGGAGCTATAAGCAAATCACAGAAAGCAAGAAACCAAGTATATAAACATAGCCCTTTCAGAGCGTGTGGTTCTGATGCTCATTCATTATAGTTGTCAGGTAGGCACAGGTCAATTTATTTGGCTCTTGCATTAGGTCGTCAGGTATTGTCTGACTCAACCAGAAGCTAAACGAGTGGTTATTCTCCAGTAAAGCGAGCCAAGCACAAGGGAGCATTTGTTAGCTCCCCATCGTAAAGCCAAGCGAAGCGAGCAAGCTCTCCTTAAGTATGAATTATGATTATACAGAAAGCACCAATCTATAACTTCACAGCCACCACCCTAGCAAACTCTTTACCAAAGCAACAAGAGAGACTAGACCTAGCCTAGCACCATATTACAAGGAGCTCGGAGACATCTATGCTCTTTCATGCAAGTACTCAAATAGGAAAACCTTCATGCAATTCCTTAGGATACCTGCACTAAAAGAAAGGGAGTGATTCTGTAAGCAAGTAAGCAAAGGATATCACTCGATGACTGTAAGCAAGCTTCTAAAAGATAGAAAGAAATAAGACAGGAAGCCAGAAGCCTGAGATGCGGGAGGCTAACCTGTTTTGACGAACTGAATTCAAGTTGTCAGGAAAGCAAGCTAGCTCTAAGCTATCACTTTGAGAATAGTCTTTATAAAGTATTGTATTCAATATGAATGGGAGTAGTCAGCAAGGGAGTATAACTTTTTATACTCACAAAACACAGCTAATTTTTATGATCAAGTATTCCATATGAGAAAGACTGCCCGAAGCAAGCAAGAAGCAAGCTACGGCAAGTAAAGCCTTACCCTCACTCTTTTCATGTTGTTGGTGGATAGTTAGAAGACCTAGCTTTCATTTTCATGAAATCATGAGAGTGGATGAGGTGAGGATGCCAAATGCCTTCATCCTTTTCGGAAAACCTAACTACTCCCTACTTTCATGCACCCATGAAGAGTTCGAATAGGACTCTCCTTCCCTCTCATAGAGAAGGGAAAGGAGGGAATTCGAACGAGGGAGGAGGAAAATTCTAATAGACAAGGAGGAATCTTCTTGGGAGGGATCTGCTCTCTTTAGGATAGAAGATTATTTTCCATGAAAGGAAACCAGCAAAACCTTGTGGAGAATGATGGAAGGAAGGAGGAACAACTACAGAGATAATGTAGAGGAGACTGCAGTGTAGAAAGAGAGACCAGGCTTAGTGAGAATCATATCCATAATCCCTGTAGATTGCCAATCATTAAATGTCCAAGAACCAAATTCTGCTAACATGAAATATAAAAGTAGACAGTGATCTGGGCTCTTACTGCACATACTGAATAGCACTTATAATCAGAGGATTCCTGAGGTACTATGGAGTAGAGAAGGGGGTCTCTTCTTGTGTTGTAGTCTTGTATGGGGCAGTATACACTCTAGAGGGAGTGCCATAGCTGGGCCAACTGTAATATTAGTAAAATCACTATCTATTTAGTTTATTGGTTGGTCTTGGAAGCATTTTGGGATGGGATGAGTGACCTTAGAGTCTTGAAACTATTTCCCTTCACCCTAGTGGTCTCATAGCCCGGCTAGGGGGTGGAATCCATAGAGGACTGCCTACAGTTGGGTGGAAAATTGCTCACACTTAGTCAGTTGCCTTGGACCAGTTTGTTTATAAGATAAGTGGTGTTCCTTTTATTCTGGAATTCTTTCTGTGTTAATGAATAAACTATCTCTGCTCTCAAGTAATGAAGTATGGTTTTATTTATCGAATATTTTATGTTCATAAATTGGAGTCTCCATGAATGACATGAATACTGTTATGTTATAACATTGCCATGAATATATGTTTTAATATGATTTCTGAGGAAGCATGAATAGAGACTGTGAGATGCCCAAAATGACACTATCTGTGTATGTGTTGGCATTCTAGTTAAAGTAAATTTCTTAGGCAGCGTAATGCCCAGAGATGCTTCATGAAATTTGGTGGGAAAATCATGTTGAATACAAATGTTGTTTCCATGCTTTGTATCTCCTTGTGCATCATAGTATTTTTGGCAAGAGTAATGTGAAGAGTGCAAGAAGGAGAAATCCAACTCTGTAAGTGTATGTATCTCTACGTTTTATGCTTCCAATGAATCTGCGTTGGGGTTACATACTCTGCTTTTATGTGCATGATTTGCACTTCTTGCTAACTATGTAAATTCACTGAAATGGTAAAGCAAAATCCAAGCCTTGGTTGGTTGATTTTGATCCATTTTTAGCATGCCTTGTGCAAAGAAATCATTATGCCAGTTCGCTCACCATTTTTCCTATTTTTCTTTGTATTCTTTTGATGGTTGAAAATTGAAATCATATTACACTTCAACCTGAGAGATGCACGGTGAATTTGTGAAAAGAATCTGACTCCAAACTAGTTTGTAGAACCAAGATTACTGGTGGAATTGGGGTATTAAACCACTACACTCAAAACCATGGCAACAATGGTATTTGTGAGCTTGCTGGAAATTATGGTAAAATGAGGTTTTTGGGGCACCGGGGAAAACTTTATGGCTATTTTCACTATAAGTGAAACTCTCTTGGTTATATCTTGCTTTCATCATTTTGATTGAAGCTAATCGAAATACAATCATGGGAATGCTTTGAGCTTGCAAAATGCTTCTTCCTGGAAGCTACCACTCATCTATTGGGGTTTTGATTAATGTACATTGTTGCCAGCTTGAGTTTTCTTTTACATTGTGTGGCCGCCCTTGCTGGCTTTTATTAAACTCTAACCAAGTTTTGGTCTATTGGGAATTTCTTATGTCTATTATATTAAAGACATAAGACCCCCCAATGGCAGATCCATAGGGAGCAGGAGTTAACCTAGCGACATATTAGTCAATTCCAATTTCAGAACCAACATAAGTGCCCCTTGAAGTTTCAATGTAAGCCACAAAGGATGTGGAGGCAAAGGACCTAGAGGCAAAGATTGCATTCCTTCCACTTGAAAAGGTAGTTCTAAATCCCCCAATAGACCCACTAGTTCCAGCAAATCGAGTTGCAGAGTCCCCCGTAGTGGGAAATCCAGGAGATCCTAAGATTGCAGTATAAGGCAGGAGATCCCCAGATTGCACGGGAGGTAAAAGAAGAATCCCACAAGCCAGATTACAAAGAGAAGCAAGATGCACCACACCTTGTATTTGACCTAGCAGTTTCATAACCATAGATAGCAATGGCACTAGAGCCAATTGATCTTGTTGAAGAACCATCATCCGCATAACCTATTGAAGTAATGGGGGCATAAACAAAGTATGATAGAGCGTAGGAAGAGATCATTGAAGATCCATAACCGGGCAAAGCCCAGTGATGTCCGGGTGGAAGCAGTAAAGACGTAGGCAAGGGTAAAGGCACCTAAGGCAGGAGAGGAAGAAACACCAGTTTAAGTATATCTAGCACCCCCAATGGCTAAAGCATTAAAGGCAAGAGCATTCCCCACAGACAAAGATAGAATGATAGAAGGCCCTTTTGCTATTCCCCTTTCTTTTGCTATTTCCCTTTCATAGTTTTGGTAAGGAAGGGGCGGGGGCATTACTTCGAGTTCTGTAGCCAGTTAACTAAGCAAAAGCAAAGAAACTAATATTGGTTTGAACAAGCACTAGCAAGCCTAAAGACTTCCACCATGACATGGAAATAATGCAAGTCGATGCTCCCTCATCCACCATTGGCAAGAACATTGTACCCATAGGCATGGACAGTGATTTCAAAGGCAATCAAGTAAAGGAGACACTGTGTATTGGCATCCACATCAAAGGTTATCAATCAATTATCTAAGGGATAAACCCCACTGATAGTGGTTAATAATTTTTTTTTTATAGGGGACATGTCTACAATACTTTTAGGGCCAACATGGCACAAGGTGCCTGAGATAAGTCCTTCACAATACTATAATTATAGCCAACCTGTGTATTAAGATTGTGAGTTGTTCGATGAAGTACACACTTGTGACGGTGAAGCACTATATCAATTGAAGGCTTCTAAACTAAGTCACATGACACGAGGACACGAGACACGGAGGACACGTAAATACGAGTATTCAATACGAAATGCAACAACCTAGAAACAGGACACAGGGGACACGTTTTATATATATTTAATAATAAATAAATAAATAAATAAATAATAATAAATATATAATAATTATATATAATTAATATAATAATATATATATATATATAATATATATATATATATATTATATATATACCGAAATATAGTTTTTTATCAATATTAATTTGTGAAGTGAAATATTATTTGTTGTTTTCTGATGCAAATTAATATTTCATATCAACCCCAAGGCTGAAAGTTCATAGGAATCAAATCTGGGAAACATCTAGTAAGAGATGAAATTTTGGTTTTGCATTAATTGCCATAGACTGAAATTTCAACGGAATAGAGGTGAATTAACTTTCCCAGGGCCATTTTGTTTCTTCTTGAGAACATTGTTGATGTAATGGGTAATAAGAAAAACCCAGGATAGAGCTAAATCAGCCC
Source organism: Pinus taeda (assembly GCA_000404065.3). NCBI lineage: Eukaryota > Viridiplantae > Streptophyta > Pinopsida > Pinales > Pinaceae > Pinus > Pinus taeda. The sequence goes on from APFE030120898.1 coordinate 12,557, forward strand.
AACGCTTGGGTGTCATTTCTGTTACAAGTTAGAATGAAGGTTTTTTTTGTTTGTAAATCAGGTTATAGCTATGCTGCACTGTTAAAATAAAAGCTCCCAACAATTGTTGTTGCATTTATTGTGTTGATTTGCATCATGGGTGTTCAATGAGATTCGTTGGATCTAGTTTAAATGGCCAATAAATCTACTTCCTAGAGTTTGCAGTTATGGGAAAATGCTTATAAACAACGCTCCCTTAGTGGCAAATCTATTTTCCCTGAGTTGTTTATCATGTAGAATTAAATAATGGTGCTTGTGGTTTAAAATATCACTTCTATGGCTAAAATCTATTGAATCCCCATGTTGTTTTGGCCTGTTGGTCACTCCCAAGCCTTTTTTAGTTTTTTGAAGCTACCACGATGCATCTTCTTGAACCTGCCTTTGCATTCCAAGACGATATCTGATTCGTTGAGTGTGTAGCCCCCAAGACCTAAGAGTTGGCCTGAATGTCTAAAGCAGTGTCAGAGGATTTCCTAAATCCTGACATTTGTCCTTGTTAGAGTAGGTACATCTCAGGGGACAATAGTTGGCATGTGACTTGTTAGTACCCTGAGGCATTCACTGGTGGTGGTTGAGGTATTACGTTTTCGGTGGAAGTTGGGCCTTATTTACCTATGATTCGGGCAGCGAGGCTTTAAATTACATTTTTTTGCGGGGCACGTATTCAACCTGTTGAAAAAAGTTAGGGCCACGTTTTCTCCCAATGAAATACGCGTTTTCCAAATGCAGGACACGACGAAAACCGGCGAATACGTTTTCCATTTTCTAGGACACGATAAAAACCGTATTCGACACGTATTAAGGTCGTTTTCGTGTCCAGTACGTAAAATACGGGACACGGGACTCTGGAGGACGTGTCCTGTGACTTAGCTTCTCAATATGCAAAGGGCCTCCACTCATGAATGATGTAACTATATCCTTATCTATATGACCACTCCTAGATGGCTCATAGTTGTGTGCACAAGTTGAAAAATTTACTGCGTGATCCATCATAAAGACCCTGGCTTCTGACGATCCACTCTCTTGGGGGAAGGACCTGTAGTGCCCCTTTATGGAGGGGTAGGACTTTCGGCAACAATTTGCCATTGTTGGGGGAAAGCATTAGTCAAAATACTGGGTTGTTGGGGAGTAGCCTGCTAACTTTATAGATTCTAGCAATTATTACAGGGTGCATTTTTTAGTAGCTTTAAGATTTTACTGTTTAGTTTCATGTAGAAATTCTTAGAGTGCAGAATTTGTTTCCCATGGTTTGGAAAATCAAAATTGTATCAGAGCACAGTTTCTGAAATCTCCCAGATTCCAGGTATGGAGAGGCAAGTTGTCTAGAGTACAGAGTTGTCAAAGGGTTTAGTGTGCAGTATGTCCAAGCTTCAATGACTGAAAGATATGTGCCAACGTTCAGTTGTCAGAGGGTTTCAATGTGCAGTATGTCCAAGCTTCAATGACTGAAAGATCTGTGCCAATGTTCAGCATATGCGACTGAGAATACTTTTGGGGTGTGAAACCCTAGTTGACCCAATTAGCCAAGAATGAAGTTTGTTCAATGGAGCTGCAGTAATGGACATTCCCTGTATGTAAGAGAGTCACTTGTTGGAGGCAGTGTCCAACTTTAAGAACCTCCAAAAACAGAATATTTATAGTATCATATGAAGAAGGAAGTTGCATCGCTTATAGATTGCAAATATCTGGCAAGACAACAAGAAGATAGTAGGTATGAAGCAAAACCTGATGGATTCAATTAAGGATCCCCTAATTCATCATATCATTGGGACAAAGACTGCCAAAGGTATGTAAGATGCCTTAGGAACCCTGTATCAAAGTGTGAACATATCCAAGAAGATGCTCCTAAGGAACAAGCCCACCACTGCTTGCATGGGCAAAACAGATATAGTAGCAAGCTATCTCATGAAAGTTGAAACGCTGAGAGATCATATTGTTGCAGTGTGGCACACAGTTGAGGATGATTAGCTAGTTCACATTTCTCAACCAGTTACAAGGACGATGATGATGTACCATATAATACCCCAGTTTTGATCCCTGGATTAGCAATGCATATATGTGCATATAATGAAAGGCTGAGTGTTAAACGATGTAATAACTATCACACAGTGAGGGTTAATAATAATAAAAATACAACACGAGCTGCAAATGGAGGACAAAATATAGGCGGCTACCATTCCACAAGAGAGGAAAGAAAGGGGGCTTATGGGGCTCAAAGGGGGGCAAAGAGAAATAATATTATTTTATTCTAAGCCTGAGACACCTACCGCATATTATCCTGAATCATATTAACCTTAGAGTTGGTGGGGAAGTGAGATATGTGAGCTTCTTGGAAAGACATATGGTGAGTTGTGACCATGCAAATATAATCCAAGACTTGTGGTTTTTGTAGGGGAGTTTCTAATCATTCTTCCCAAAGGTTGCCTTATAGAAAGTCTTGATGGCCTCTTAGGCCATGTCCATGCCCTCATAAATGTATCCATTTGGAGGTTTGTCAAGAATTTAACATTACCATGAATCGCATATCAATACTAGGGCCATAGACTTGATCATTAAGCTGCCCCACTAAAAACTTATTTGTTTCTTTGAAAAAATTGCATTTGGAACATCATTGCAAAAAAAAATTTGCAAAAAAGGCAAAACGCTCCCAAAAAGGAAGGGAGCGATTTCTTTTTTAGGGAGCGCGCTCCCGAAATCGCTCCCTTTTCGGGAGCGCGCTCCCACCCGGAGCACGGATTGGGAGCGGGATCGAGGGGGGGAAGGCACTCCCCCACAACATTGCTGCTGGGCAAAGAATCTTTGCACTCCATCCTTTTGTGGATAGTGATGGGCTAGGTGATCCCCTGTGCACATGGCACAAGGGTACTTCACCTTCTTCTTACCCTTCATGCTCCCAACATTCTCATTTTGGGGTTGAGTAACTCCTTGTTCATAAGACATAAAAATTGACTTTCTTTTCATTCTTCTTCTTACTGCTAGTAAGCTGAGGATTATTCAATTTCATGGATTGCACCGAATTCACCGGTTTGAATTGGAGGACTAGCGCTTTTAGAGACTAGCGCAGCTCGGATTCCAAGAGATAGACATTTGAGCCATCTATCCACTAAACTAACCAACAACAACTTGAGAAATGGCACTGACCACGCCATCGACGTAGGGTCCCAATGTAAGCCATCTTGGATCGATTGACGACCAAGGAGAATGAGGGATGGTGTCATACAATGTGAGTGATTATGAAGAAATCAAGTCTAGGCGTTTCGAAGAGAGGAGAATTTTTTCCTCGATGATGACCCCTAAAAAATCTAAATCCTTGGAAACTATTTACCCACCCACCCCAATCCTTGGGGAAGGCCACCCTTTCACTATTGAAATTATTAGCTACTCTATATAAGGCCAGGTTCATAGAGAATAATCTACATGGTTTGGTCCCAAGGTTTAGATTTTATAGCGCATAAGCGTGTGAATATGGCCATTGAAATTGGTTTTCGAGCCATTGGTGGAAAAGCAAAGAAGAAGAGGATGAAAATGAATGAGGAGGTTTACTATCATCCATCGGGTTCAATAACTTGGATTTGTCTTTAGGGAAATCATTGATTTCATGCCTTGAGGGTAATTCCTTCTAATAAGGAAAAGGGGTAGCAGAAGGAGGCTTGGGTGAGATGCCCATCAAAAGTCAATTACCCGAACATAAAGTTTGGTCATTGTGGGGTGATTTGGTTCGATAAATAGCTTCCCCTCTCCCTATGGTCGAGCGAGAAATCCCTCTCCTTATTAGTCGAGTGATCTTCCGATTCCTCTCCCGGTGGTCAAGCCATGCTTATGCACCCTCTCCCGGTGGTCAAGCGATAAATCCCTCTCCTTTTTAGTCGAGACAGCTTACGCTTCCAAAAGCGCATTTTATAAATCAAAGTTTGGTGTTTGGCGATTCCAAAGGCTATTATTCATCTAGGGTTACGAATTCTATTTTGGATTTAGGGAACTCGCGGAATTTAAGGATTCCCTAAGCCTTTGGCTTGATCTTTGTATGTAATACTGTTAAAATTGGAAACTAGGGCCAAACTCCATGTGGGTCATCTTATTTATGGCAGCTGATATTTTTCTTGGATCCCTCTCATCGAGAGGTGTAGGATTGATCTAAAGATCATCCGATTCCGATTTGTATTCATGGAGTTATGAATTTATTTGTGTTATAAGACAATTCGTCAAGGTCAACCAACAACCAAATAAACCCCACATGTGCTCAACGTTTTAGTATAAATAGAGGTGGCCTTCAAGTCATTTCAACACACACTTGAGATCTCTTCCTCTCTCTACTTGTCTTTGGGTTTTAGTAGGAGGAGAGATCCTAATGAATAACATTATCCTGATCCAGAGGGAAGAACGCCGGAATTGCCGGAAAAGCTGGAAATGCCGAAACTGCCGGAAAAGTTGGAATTGCCAGAAAAGCCGGAAATGCCGGAAAATCCAAAACTGCCGAAAAAGCTGGAACTACCAGAAAAGTTGGAACTGCCAAAATAAACAGAAAAGCCGAAACTGTCGGAAAAGCCGGAACTGCCAGAAAAGCCGGAAAATCCGGAAATGCTGGAACTGCCGGAACTACTGGAAAAGTCGGAACTGCCAAAACTGCCAGAACTGCTAGAAAAGTCAGAACTGCCAAGACTGCCGGAACTGCAGGAACTTCTAGGAATATCCGGAACTACCAGAACTGCTGGGAACTATCAAAACAGCCGGAGCATCTATCTTCAAAGGAGAGCAGCATGCAAGGGACAGCTAACTAACATTGGGACAGTTGTATGGTACTTAGCAGCAAATACACCAAGCATGTAATGTTACAGCTAGCTTGCAAGGGACAACTAGCATGCAACAACAAGCATGCAAAGGACAACAAGCATGCTAGGGACAACAAGCAAGCAAGGTGCAGCCAACACATAGGTCAGGATGGCAACATGGTGCAACAATGGCACATAATGCAGTACAGTGATGGGTACAGTCATGATTAATGAAGCGTGATGAGATGCAGCATAGTGATGGGTGCAGCACGGTGAGGTGCAGCATGATGACGAAATGCAGCACAACGATAGGTGAAGGAGTCACCTCGGAGAATTAGTTGAAGCAGCATGTCTTCAACTGATCTCATGTATCATCTTCTTAGAGATGATCTATGCTCTTATCTAGATAAGTCAAAGTGTTGACTTCTGTTGTAAACGTACTATCTCTCTCTCTCTGTGCTAAACTATTGAAGAACATATAAGAATAATTGATCAAGGGTTTCCCCTCATTGGGGTTTGTCCCTGGCTAGCGCCACATCTTATGTCCTTGTCTTGGCTTCTCTTCTGCGATTTATGTTTATGTTCTATCTGCAGTTTACTTTAATGTTGATGTGATTTCTAATCTGGAAAAGATATGGAGCTAACTATGAAAATTGAAATAAATTGCTCTAAGCATAGAACATACCTAAAATTAACATGGTTTCAGAGCTGAGGTGAAGATAATGCCCAAGCAAGAGTGAAAGAGCAATCACCGAAGACAGTTGGGAAAGGAAAAAAGGAAAGGCAGATAACTAGTTCGGCCATTATGCGAAGGAGTGTCCGAATGGCAGGGACACATCACTTGATGATGATAACAATCATTCCAGGGACATCTTCAATGATCAACGGAATGACAAGTAATGCAGGTCATCAAGGAAATGGCCGACTCTTCATAGAAAGCAAGGAACCCCATGTATGAAGAATCAAATGTTGTTTCTGATAAGATAATGAAGCGTTATCTTGTATTGGCCCTCTCCTTCAGATTCTTTGGGAATCTAGCTTATTGATTGTAGTGCTTCAAGGCACTTCATCGGATAGTAGGGTGCACTCTCTAATTTGGTAGAGATGGAAACAATCGTGGGATTATATTTGGAGCCGATGCCACCTATCTCGGAAAGGGTGTAGGGAATGTTAACTCTCAATTGAACAAGGGTAACTCGATTCATTTACAGAATCTCTTTTATGTACCTGATCGCAAGAAGAACCTGGTGTCCATCTCGGAATGGAAGTCAAAGGCTTCAGGGTGGCATTCATCAATGGAAAGGTACGTGGTTAGAAAAAATAGAATTTTCAAAGATGCTTTTTCTCATGGGTTCAGGGTTGGCAATTTGTATCAAGTTGTAGGATGGTCCATTGGGGATCATGTCAATTGACATATTGCATCTATAACACCGGAGGTCTACCTATGGGGCCCTATCCGATGTGAGTCAGATGGTGATAGGGATGCCTGAATTCAAGAAGAGCATGAAGGTACATGTCTGAGATGTACCGAAGGAAAATCTTATAAGGGGACCATTCCCCTCATGCAGCGGGTCCACAGGTTTGGAACAAACTGAGGAGTTTGAGATTCATGATCGGGAATTTCATGTATACAGGTGGAAGAAACCCCTCTATGGCTTGAAGCAAAACACCCCGGGCATAGTATGAGAGGATTGATAGCTGTCTGATGACGCTGACATTCACTAGGAGTGAAACTGATCCAAACCATTACACGAAGGTTGTGGATGATAGACCTCTCATACCGGCACCTTATGAGGACGACCTATTTCTGACAGGTGCAAACCCTTTCATTTGTAGAAGTAAGAGGGAGTTGGATTCCGGATGTGGAATGATAAACTGCAAGCTTGTGACTACCTCGAGGATCTTAACTTTCAGAAGTTATATGGTAGTGATGTCGAACCAGATTTGGGAAATGCCACTGAGTTTCATAAGCTCATTCGCATTGATGTTCTTGGTGAACTTCCATCCGGACATATGTTTTGCCATTAGCATGGTGAACTCATATTTGGTTGAGCCTCACTAGATTGGTGCCAAGAATCTTTTGAGATATCTTTGGGGCACAATCTCTCATGGATTGATATACACTGTCGGAAGTATGAAAGTGCATGATTATTCGAATGCTAACTGGGCAGGCAGTGTGGAGGATCACTAGAGCACTTCTTAGTGCTGGTTCTCTTTGGCATCTGCTTCGATATCATGGATGAGCAAGAAGCAGAAGTCGGTTGCTATAAGCACCGCCGAGACCGAATACATAGCTTTTGGTGAGGTGCCCAGCAAAAGTCAATTACCCGAACATAAAGTTTGGTTATTGTGGGGTGATTTGGTTCGATAAAAAAGCTTCCCCTCTCCCTGCGGTCGAGCAAGAAATCCCTCTCCTTATTAGTTGAGCGATCTCCCAATTCCTCCCCTGGTGGTCAAGCCATGCTTATGCACCCTCTCCTGGTGGTCGAGCGATAAATCCCTCTCCTTTTTAGTCGAGACAGCTTACGCTTCCAAACGCGCATTTTATAAATCAAAGACTGGTGTTTGGGGATTCTAAAGGCTATTATTCATCTTGGGTCAAGAATTCTATTTTGGCTTTAGGGAACTCGCTGAATTTAAGGGTTCCCTGCGCCTTTGGCCTGATCATTATATGTAATACATAGCCCTTTCCTCTAGCATGAGAGCCCCTATCTAAAGCCCTTTCTTTCATCTAGGCCCTTGTCTATTAAAACTTCTGCCTAAACTTTCTCCGCTTGCATTGGGGAAGGTGCGGTGTTGAGCTCTTCCCCAACGAAGGAGGGGAAGGAAGAAAGGAAGACTTTAACCAAGCATGAATGGAAGATAGAGGACCAAGCAAGGGACAAAGTCGTGACTCTTAGACCTAAGAAGGGCGAGGTACGATGTAAACAAGCAAATATCAAAATAGATCCGTCATAAAATCAGATACTTTGGGCAAACTTACTAGGTTATGGAGTTCTTTTATATTGATTCTAGCTTGAGTTATCAACATGATACGCTTTGACCACGAGATTTTATCCATGTCTATGCTAAAGCGTAATTACGTAGATAAAGAATGAATGCATAATTACATATATAACATATGCGCAGAAAAAGCTACTATTATATATGTTATTATCCATTTATGTCATTAGATCATTAACAAATGTCAGACTTTCATTCAATGTCCCTTATTTGATTGATTGGGCATGTTGCTTATGGCTATCCCGATAGGCCAGGTAGAGGATGCACAAGTAAACCCCACACATAACAAAAGACAACTCCAAGTGCCCCAACATGTGTTCCACCATGCCAACTCATCAAGAGAACCCCCAAGCTCAACCATCAAGCAATAGAATAAGAAAACAATGCCTCCACATGTGTGCCAAGAGAAAGTGCACCCAAGGGGAGGGAATGTTTCACCCTCAACCAAGAGAAAAAGGCCTCCAAATGATCCAAGGCGTTGATGCTACGCTCCTCGAGATCATCATCATGCATAAAAATATGTAGAGGGTAACTCTTAAAACATAACACATGAAGGTATATCATGACCCTCAACAGTTGTTCAACCATGCAATATCATCCAAAGAGCGAGTGAAAGCATGCGAGGAAGGGGAACCATGCCCAGCACTCATCATAGAACCATGCTATAAGTTATTGCCAATGAGTTCGTGCATGATCATCCTCCACAAGAGCTAGGGCGTTAGAGATCTAGCCCTCCATATGTGCCAAGCCATCAAAATGAGAGTGTTGCATTTTGCCATAAGAAGCAAGCACCAAACCACATGAAAAGAATACGATGAAGATAAGCGTTGTAATCCACCATGAAGCTAACCATAACATGAAGCAAAGGAAATGTCAAGTCAGTCTAAATGTGCAAGGGCATTCTCACAGTGGCATCATCAAATCATACACCATAGCATTCTACTAACATCAACATGATGATCCAACCAAAACATCAACATCATCATCTAACAACCATCCTCCAAGGCATTAACAAGGAAGCATAACTCTCTGGATCAAAACACAAGTAGACCATGCATGCATGTATCGCTAGACCTCCAAACATGTAGAATGCTACAACTCCCACAACCGTTGTAGAATGCTCGACCGTTAGCAGATATAGTTGGGCTCGACGATTTCTTGAACTCCATCCCTCCCTAGCTGGGAGAGTGTATTAGCTGGATTTTCTATTTTCTATTGGTTGGCCCATTAGCTTTCTATCCATCCTTCCTTCCCCCGGTAGATGAATTGAGTTACATGGGGCCTTTGAACCAACCCTCTGTAGGCTAGCCATTGGAGGCAAGACAACCTGCTCCTTGCTGCTTTATTTTATCCTTCTTCCTCCCTACTTTTCTCCCTGTTTCCTTCCTGCCTGGGGGAACTCCCTGAAGGATCCCAACGACCTTCCATCCATAGTAGTTTATATTGTTTGGGCCCATCCAACAAGAAATTTAGGCCTCATTAATTAGGTCAATGGGGCCCCATTCATTCTGACTAGTTGGACTGCCTTCATAAGCCGAGGGAGTAATTGATTGTTTGTTGTTGCGTTCCTCCCTACTGGCCATCCTCACTTTCTTCCGACTACGGGCATGCTCCCTGCTGGAATTAGCTTGAGCTTCCTTTCCTTTCCACTTCATTCTTTCTCGTTAACAATTCTAGATAGTTCAACTACAACTCCTTCATTCACCACCGGTCCAGAACTTCAAGCTCATGTTGTAAACTCTCCTCATGCGAACACCAGCCCACCTTCCGATTAATCTAGTTAGGCCGAGCAATCCATTTGGCCAACAGGTAAGAGATAAGACAATAAAACAGGAGGGTCGAACAACAATAAAACATCCTTCGATCGCACAGCAATAAAACCCTATCCTTTTAGTAGAGCGTGCTAATGCACCCTCACCCATATGAATGAGTGAGTGACTCCGTCCATCATCTCTTGATTTTGGCTGGATTTTGTAAAGCCATTTATTTCATCATCTCATACATTCATCCTTCTCTCTCCTCTCTTGTTTGGGTACACATTTCTGGAGCTACTTCTCTCACACGTGTGAAGAAGGAAGAATGATTTTTTGTTTAGGGCAGCGTTGACCGAGTTTGACCGAAGCTGCAAAGCTGTTTTGGACAGCATTTTGACCAGCGTTGACTCTTCCTGAGTGCAGATTGGTTTAGGCTGCCTCTCCTTGGCAAGCCGCGGTTCTGGACAGCCTTCTTGACCTCTCTTTGACCATTGACTATGCTAGGGCTGGCCGCAAGCTTGACTGTTGTTGAAGGCCGAGTTGACTGGAGGTCAAATCTGACCTGTTTGACCAGCTTTGATTTTGTTGGTTAGGGTTTGATGTTGCTGTCATAAAATATCAGTTTTGTATATTTGTACTATCTCTTTCTCCCTGTTGAACTATTGAAGATTATAAGAAGAATTGATCAAGGGTTTCCCCACATTGGGGTTTGTCCCCGGCTGGTGCCACCATAGTTTTAAAAAACGGCCGTTTCGAAACGAAAACGGCCGAGTTGGTCCGTTCCATTGCCTCCAGAGTGACTCGGTACAAAAAACAGCTCGGTTGGCCGAGTCAGCCATGACTCGGTCGAGTCATGGCTAACTCGGCCAACTCGTCCGTTTCCCGTACTGACTCGGCCGAGTCACAAACAGCGGCCCCTAACCCACTAAAACAACAATTTAAGATTACTTTAATGAAATTTTAAGGGGTTTGTTGATTGGTTTGGACTTCAAGGTGTTTTATGAATTAGCTAAATGTTATTTGGGGTCCATTTCCCCCTCCCAAACCCTATTTAACACACTCAAATGCTCTCTACTATTGATATGCTATTCAAATTTCATGGTAATGTTAAGTAAAAGTGACATTCTCCTTAATCTTCATTTTCATCCTTTTACTTAAATTTTTAACATTACCATGAAATGACTCAGGATGTTTGAGAGTGGTTTCGGCCTCATTGGATTTCATATGGAGAAAGTAGAATTTTTTATTTCATTCAAAATCCAACAGACTTATCAGTTTTTCAGGATTTCAGGATTGGAGGATTGCAATGTTTCCATTGAATTTTGTCATGTATTAGGGTATGGAACTCGTATTTAATCAAGGGCAGCAATCCCTCTATGTACATTGATGTTAGTGACATTGGTTGTCGAACTCCTCTAGGATTCGCTCCCAAACCAAGAGCTTATGAAAATTTCGCTCCTGCTCCCAAGTAACACAAAGAAGAGAAACCGTTTGGGTCAAAAACGGTTAAATGATCTAGTTTATGTCTAATACAACCTCCGGCTCAACGAAAACATTTGTTGAACAAAGACCTGATTCAGATCCATTGTGTTGGAAGACATTGATCAACATCAAGATTGGGTAGTGGAGAGTCGACCCAGCAGAGTTTGATCCTGATGAGGATCTTGATTTAGATTTAGATATCGAGACATCAGTTGAACTTGAACATGCTGTTCAGTTGAATGCAGATCCCAATCCACCAGCCTTAGTCTCACAGCCAGCAGGGAATCCAGTTGTAGGTGCTTCCTCTGCTCAGCCAAGACAAAAGCGCAGCTGCATATCTACTCTATCTCAGCTTGCATCTGCTGCAGTTGCACAGCCTGCTAGTGGTACCACTTCTACAGCTGCAGTTGGAGATGATGATGATGAGGAGGAGCCATGGGGCCCCCTATCTGACTCTAATGATGATCCAGAGATTGATCGACATGATCTTTGCTCCTCTGGCAGTAGCTACTAGCCAGTAGCTGTAGTACTAGTACTGGAGTCTGGTCACAGTTTAATTTTGTTGTAGAGGCCATTTCTAGCCTCCTTGGTTATGTGTTTTTTGTTTTCAATCTTTGATCATGTATGACAGTTGACTATGTATTGCCATTGGGTACCATTTTGATATAATGGATTGGTTCATGAGCCTACTTTCATCATATGTTGTCTTCCATCTATATTATAATGCTGTGTGTTTGGAAACATGAATGAAAATCTTTAAAATTATGTTTAAAATCTTCAAAATTATGTTTTTTATAAAAAAAAAAAAAATATTTAATGTATTTTTTACAACGACCGAGTCATTGAAATCGAGCCGGCCGAGTCATTACCGTTTCAGAGTCGGAGTCGGAGTCGATCCTCAGCCGAGTCGGAGTCGGAGTCGGAGTTTTAAAACTATGGGTGCCACATCTTGTGTCCTCTTGTCTTGGCTTGTCTTCTACTGTTTATGTTTATGTTATATCTGCATTTTACTATCATGTTGATGTGATTGCTAATCTGGAAATTGATATTGGGTTAATAAGAAATTTGAAGTCAATTGCTCTTAAGCATAGAACATACCAAAATTAACATGGTTTCAGAGCTGAGGTGAAGACAAAGCCCAAGCAAGAGTGAAAGAGCAATCACCGAAGACAGTTGGAAAGGACAAAAGGCTCAATGGGTTCCTCATCCCACTTCCTGGCTGAAGACAAGCTCCGTGAAAAGTCTGACTACCACGAATGGAAGATGTCTCTTAATCAAATGCATTGGCTGCTACAAAGAACAAGTACACTAAGGGTGAAGTCAAAGCGAAGAAGATTATCAAAGATTCCATTGACAAGCGTCTGGTGGCCTACATCTCTGACTTGAACACCTCCAAGGAGATCTACGACAGATTGGTAAGCATGTTCTACCACGAATGGAAGATGTCTCTTAATCAAATGCACTGGCTGCTACAAAGAACAAGTACACTAAGGGTGAAGTCAAAGCGAAGAAGATTATCAAAGATTCCATTGACAAGCGTCTAGTGGCCTACATCTCTGACTTGAACACCTCCAAGGAGATCTACGACAGATTGGTAAGCATGTTCAAGGTCAGATATGCAAATCAAGTTTTGTTCCTCAAAAATAAGTTGAAGGATATCAAGAAGGGCAAGGACAAGGATATTCAATCCTAGTTCTTAAGGATCACTAAGATCAAGAATGATCTTCTATCGATTGGAGAAGTCATTCCTAATAGGTACCCGAGTGGTATATATTTAGAACCACTATTCTCAATAATGATCGAATTTCGGGATTTGAAGAATTGATGTCGAGATGCATTCAAGAAGAGACAAGAATGGTGGAGCAAGAAATGCCTTCAAATAGAGGCAACCCCACTTCTTTCTCTGCTCATGCCAAAAGGAGAAATAATTCTGGGTCTAAAGGACATTTCAAAGGTAAGCATGGATCTAAGGGTGGAAGGAAGGGCAGATGCTTTGTTTGCAAAAAGTTTGGCCACTATGCGAGGGAGTGTCCAAATGGAAAGGACGCATCACATGAGGATGATCACAATCACTCCAAGGGAAACTTCAAGAACAACAAGCAAAGGAATGGCAGGTTCAATGGCAAAGGAAAAAGGAATGCAGGAAATCATGGAAATGGTCAACCCTCCAAGAAAGCAAGGAACTATAGGTATGAAGAATCAAATATTGTTAACAACAAGCAAAATGAGTATTATCTTATATCGGCCCTCTCCACTACCTCTCCTCCGGACACTTTGGGGAATTGGCTTATTGATAGTGGTGCCTCAAGGTACTTCACTGGATGCAAGGAAGCTCTCTCTAATTTGATAGAGAAGGAGGCAAACTTGGAGATTATTCTTGGAGACAATGCCACCTATCCCGTAAAGGGTGTAGGGAATGTTACCCTTCAATTGGATCAGAGTAACACGAGTCATTTACAATAAGTTCTATATGTACCTGATCTCAAGAAGAACCTAGTGTCCATTTCGGCAATGGAATACAAAGGCTACAAGGTGGCATTCATCGATGGAAAGGTACGTGTTTGGAAAAAGAATTTTAAAGACCCTTTTACACTTGGGTTCTGGGTTGACTCTTTGTATCAAGTTGGAGGAATTCCATTGGGGGCCATGTCTTGCAACACATCTCTACAATCTGAAGTATGGCACCGGAGGTTTTCCCATCTTCATTATAAAGCCCTTCCCGATGTGAGGCAGATGGTGACAGGGATGGCCAAGTTCAAAGTAGAGCATGAAGGTATATGTCCTGGATGTGCTGAGGGAAAACTTAAAAGGGGACCATTCCCCTCTAGTAATAGAAAGACCACAGATATATGGCAGTTGGTCCACTCCAACATATCTGGTATGATGCCCGTAAACTCTTTGGGAGGATATTTACATTATCTCACTTTTACAGATGATTATTCTCACAAGACTTGGATCTACTTCTTGAAAAGGAAGGATGAAGTGTTCACCTGGTTCCGTCACTTCAAATCCATGATCGAAAATCAATTCGAGAAGAGAATCAAGATATTGAGGATTGATAATGGGGCCGAGTACGAATCCAATGAATTCCATGACTATTGCGGAGAAGCTGGCATTAAGAGGGAGACCACTATACCATACACTCCTGAGCAGAATGGTGTGGCGGAGAGGAAGAACCGTACTATCATAGAAGTTGTTTGTGCCATGCTTCATGATCAAAGGCTTCCGAAATTTCTATGGGTCGAAGCTGCGAATATTGTTGTGTATGTTCAAAACCGATGCCCTCATCAAGCACTGGACTCCAAGACTCCCGAAGAAATGTTCACTGGTAAGAAACCCGATGTCTCTGATTTTAGAATTTTTGGAAGTCATGTATACTTTCATGTGCCGAAAGAGAAAAGAAGCAAATTGGGTGCATCTGGAAAGAAAGGAATCTTTGTGGGCTATAGCGAAGTTGAGAAGTCATGATGTCACCTTTGACGAAGATATGGCTCTTAGCAAGGTTGACAACCTCCCTATACCAAGGAAGGATAAAGAAGCTGACACCGAAAAGAAAGGTGAAAAAGAAGATGAAACGATGCCGAATGTTGATGAACCTATGGATCCTATTGATCCTCCTCCTCAAGAGCCCTCTTCCTCCAAGAAGAGGCCCTCATGGCTTAGGGAGACTCTCGAAGATGCTGAGAGACATATTGCACCAAGGGGAACTTTCCATGAAAGCAAGAAGCCGACTAGGTATCAAGGTTACTTGACCATTATGAGCACTATCATTCAAAATGAGCCTACATCATTCGAAGAAGCTGTGAAGCATCAAGTGTGGAAGGATACTATAAATGAAGAATATGAGTCCATTATGAAGAATGGTGTCTAGGATGTGGTCCCTAAACTCCAGGACAAATCAATTGTCACCTCTAAATGGCTTTACAAAATCAAGCATGGAGCTGATGGGAGTGCAGAAAAGTACAAGGTTCGCTTTGTTGCTCAAGGCTTCTCTCAAGAGGAAGGTGTAAATTTCGATGAGATATTTGCACCTGTTGCCCGATACACCACCATCCACTTGATCATAGCCCTTGCCGCTTCGCAAGGATGGAACCTACATCAGGTGGATGTCAAGAACGCTTTCTTGCATGGTTCAATTAAAGAGGAAGTCTATGTGGAACAACCCAAGGGGTTTGAAATTCATGATCGGAAATCTCATGTATGCAGGTTGAAGAAAGCTCTCTATGGGTTGAAGCAAGCACCCTGAGCTTGGTATGAGAGGATCGATAGCTACTTGATGACGTTGGGATTCACTAGGAGTGAAGCCGATCCGAACCTTTACTTTAAGGTTGAAGATGATAGACCTCTCATACTGGTGCTTGATGTGAATGACCTCTTTCTAACAGGTGCAGACCCTCTCATTCAAAAATGTAAGAGGGAGTTGGCTTCCAAATTTGAGATGAAGGACCTAGGACTGATGCACTACTTCCCAGGGTTGGAGGTCTAGCAAAAGCCAGGAGAAATTTTACTATCTCAAGGAAAATATGTGTGAAGATATTGGAAAGATTTGGGATGGTGGACTGCAAGCCCGTGACTACCCCGATGGAGCTTAACTTTAAGAAGTTATGCGGCAGTGCTGCCGACTTGAATTGGGAAATGCTTTTGAGTATCGTCAACTCATAGGAGCACTGATGTTCTTGGTGAACTCCCGTCTGGATATATGTTTTGCAATTAACAAGTTGAGCCAATATATGGTTGAGCCTCATCACAGACACTGGATTGGTGCCAAGAATCATCTGAGATATCTGCGGGGCACAATCACTCATGGGCTAAGATACACTGTTGGAGATGTGAGGTGGCATGGTTATTTTGATGCTAATTGGGTAGGCAGTGTGGTGGATCGCAAGAGCACTTCTGGGTGCTGCTTCTCTTTGGGTTCTGCTTCGATATCCTAGATGAGCAGGAAGCAGAAGTCGGTTGCTTTAAGCACCGCTAAGGCCAAATACATAGCTGCGAGAATGGCCTCTTGTGAAACTGTCTGGTTGAGGAAGCTCTTCAGTGAGTTGTTTTGGACATGTGATGGATACTATCATGATCCTCTGCGACAACCAGAGTGGGATCCAATTATCAAAGAATCTCGTATTTCATGATCGCTCCAAGCACTTCGATATCAGGTACCACTTTATCCGAGATATGGTACAACAAGGAGCAATAAGGCTCCATCACATTGTGACTGATGAGCAGGTCGCTGACATTCTGACGAAGCCCTTGGGAAAAGTAAAATTCTTGACTTTCCGAGAACAACTAGGAGTCGTGGAGAGACCCCTCCCATGAGGGTCCTATATGATATGGACATTGAGCTTTGGGAGCTCCGAGGGGCTTGGAGTACTTCTTGGAGCAATGAGCAACCATAGGGTGAGTGGTTCGGCCTTCCCCTAGTGGTTTGCTATGTACAAGGTGAGTGGTTCAACCTTCCCCTGTGATACCCCGTGGCGACATGTAGGCAAGATGAGTGGTTCATCCTTATCCTGCTGAGACATCCTACCCATGCAGTCTGGGACTCATGGGAAGTACCTCTCATCTGGCCAATGAGTAGGGAAATGAGGATAGGGACCATAGTATTACCGATGGACGCATTGTGTACTACCGTACTCCCTATGCTAGGATGACATTGATCTGGGATCAATTGGAACTGACTTCGGGTCAGTAAGAGTGGTATGACACACTCTCTTTATTGGAACTGACTTCGAGTCAGTAAGAGTGGTATGAGACACTCTCTTTATTTGGAACTGATTTCAAATCAGTAAGAGTGATATGAGACACTCTCTATATATGGGACTGACTTCGGGTCAACAGAGAATGGTATGATACATTCTCGACCACTTCTTCTTCTTCATAGTTCATCAAAGCATAGTAGTGCAGGGCAGTGCATTGATGGCAGAGATAGTGCAAGACTGGTAGATGGATTAGCAGATGGAGTTCTCCCTCATTGAGAGAGAGTGTTAAAATTGGCAACTAGGGCAAAACTCCATATGGGTCACCTTATTTATGGCAGCTGATATTTTTCCTGGATTCCTCTCTCCGAGAGGTGTAGGATTGATCTAAAGATCATCCGATTCCGACATGTATTTATGGAGATGTGAATTTATTTATATTATTGACACTTTGTCAAGGTCGGCCAGCAAGCGAAACAGTGACTTTTACCCCCAACTTAACCTCAATGTTGCATAGGAGGAGACCTTGTGGCATTATTTCATCATCTCATCCATTCATCCTTCTCTCTCCTCTCTTGTTTGGGTACGCATTTCTGGAGCTTCTTCTCTCACATGTGCGAAGAAGGAAGTCTGATTTTTTGTTCAGGGCAGCATTGACCGAAGCTGCAGGAGGGTTTTGGACAACGTTTTGACCAGCGTTGACTCTTCTTGAGTGCAGATTGGGTTAGTTTGCCTCTCCTTGGCAGGCCACATTTTTGGACAGCATTCTTGACCTCTCTTTGACCCTGCATTGACCAGCATTGACTGTGCTAGGGCTGGCAACAAGCTTAACTCTTGTTGACCAAAGTTTGACTGGGATATTTGGACTGTTTTGGGTTGCTTCTCCTTGCTGTTGGAGGCCGAGTTGACTGGGCTATTGGCCGAGCTAATTAGAGGTCTAATCTGAGCTGTTTGACCAGCTTTGACTTTGTTGGTTAGGGTTTGTTGTTGATGTCATAAAATATCAGTTTTGTATATTTGTACTAGCTCTCTCTCTCTGCTGAACTATTGAAGATTATAAGAAGAATTGATCAAGGGTTTCCCCACATTGGGGTTCGTCCCCCGGCTAGTGCCACATCCTGTGTCCTCTTGTCTTGGCTTGTCTTCTATTGTTTATGTTTATGTTCTATCAACATTTTGCTATTATGCTGATGTGACTTCTAATCTGGAAATTGATATTGGGTTTATAAGAAATTTGAAGTAAATTGCTCTTAAGCATAGAACATACCAAAATTAACACTCACCTTAGGTCAAAGTGGGGTCCTCCCACTTTCAATCCTTCACAATGCAGAGCCCAACCAACAGACTACTTAATGAACGAGGGGGAGCTACGGGCCTAGCATATTCCCCCTGGACCAACGAGGAGAGCGAACAATTACTAAGTTGTACATTTCTCAGAGGAGAGCGAACTAGATATCTCATCGACTCCTTCTTTGGCTGGAAAGGTTGTTGTTACCAGAGCATGCTTTCACCCTCCAACTCTAAGCTAGCCTACAGTTCTACCACCTCGCTAATTATTGCCCTTTGTGAAACCGAGGGTTTCAAAACAAAGGATGGTCCAGCCAGCTAAACAAAGAATCTAGTCGTCTTGCCTCCTACCCACGGCCCAACGATACACTCTATTCTTCTTGCCCTCACCCTCGGGTGGTAATTAAGTATGGGTCCCTTCCTTCCAAATAGAAACTTTCTTCTTGCCTAGGGCCCTACCTGGTAATACCCTAACATCCTACTTGGTAGAGGAGATATCGCTTTCTAAATGGCATTATAGAACCCTCTCTCCCTCGAGATTGCCTTCCATCCAGCTTTAGTCGAGTTGAACCGATGAAAATGGGTAAGCACCCGCAGAAACCTTGCAAGCCTAAACCAAAGGAGTGATGATTTAGCCCACACTAAAACCTTGTAGATGATAGTGCATAATATATTACGTATATAAGACTGGATTCGATTGAGCAATGGCCTAGGGAAATAGAGTAGGAAAGCATAATGGGATTGAGGAAGGTCGAGAAGGACTGAATACATGGAGGGCTCTCACCCATCTCATGGGGAGATAGCCATGTTCAACAAAGGCGTGTGGCGATGCCGAATGTTCATCTGTTTTTCATCCCAGTCGTTTCTCATTATATCGATAACTGGGCTCGCCAAGGAGACTCTTGAAACCATGAATTCAGGTTCCCCACCCATACCTGAATGAAGCATTCGACTACAGGCGAGATGGTCGATAACCACCGCAGAAACAAGTTGTAGTGCTAACCAAAGTGGCTAGTTTCGAAGTAGTGTTTCCTGAGTTCCATTCACCACCGAAATCTTAGTTTGATGGTTATTGGGGCACTTGAGCCATGTTAAAGAGAGCCTCCCCAACTCGATGTTGCGACCATATAGACCAACCGAATAGATTTCCTGGCGCTACAAGCAAGACTAGAGCTCTACTTAATAAATAGGGTGGGTAAACGAGTTATTAGCCAGCCATGTTCTCAACCATAGGGGTCTTTCTCATTGCAAGTATCCCACCATGTTGCATTGTTCATAAGTATCGCCTATAGGTGCTGGTGTTGCCAAGGTCGGTGTTTCACTCAATGGAACAAACCGGTGTCTTTGTTCTTTAGCACTTAAACTGCTTCAATTTCACTATCTTGAATGTGGTGACCAAGCGCCCTAAAATGAATGGAAGTTGTATCTGGGTTCAGGCATATTCTGGTTACAATTACCAGAAAGGTTGGCCATAAGTTCGTCACCTGTAAAAGGTGCTAGTAGCTAGTGTAAAGAATTCCACGAGAAACAGAACTAGGGATAGCTTGTTAAAACTCCGAACAGGTGTTGCTTTGAGAATTTCACTAGCATATAAAGGTATTCAGAGGACCCGCAAGCGAGCTAATGCCTGAACCACCATAGTTGGGATCTTATTCAACAACCTAAAACTCTTCATCCATTTTCATCTGCATTTAGTAAAGACCACTGGGAGGATTGGTCTGGGAACTATTACCAGTTGAGTCAAATGGGTGGTAACCCAAACTTCGGGGACTAATTAATCATTCACCATCTGAGGGCTAACCAACCCAAATCTACCTAATGGGTTTTTTGGCTAGCTACTATCTACATACGTAATAAATAGTTCCATACCTCCTAAACCCTTTCTATTCATTCCTGGAAGGTAATTCCTAGAGTAGGTCCCCTCCTCTTTTCCCTATTCTATCATTTTGTTCGGGTGCTCCCTTGGATCTTATTACGATTGGGCTGGGCAGCGTCATCCATGCATAAATATCGCCAATTGGCCCTACCCCCTTTGGCACTCTATCAATCAGACAGTCTAACCGGGAATGGGCATCAACACACTGGCAAGCAGCCCCAAAGAGGGATTAATACACCACTAATATAGGAAGGTAACCACCTATTTCAAACTATTCCACCAATGATAAAGTCTCTACTCCAGATATCACTCGAGCTCAGTTACATTTAAGCACTAGTTGGTTGAAGCAAGATCAAGGGAAGGGCGGTGGAAATCCTATTATGAATTAAGACCAATAAATTATCCATTGCCATCTCCCGCCAGTTCTTGGGGATCCAAAAATCAAACATTCGCTTGTAAATAGCCATTATTCTCGATTGGAACTACTATTTCTTCTGGATCAGAACCAGTAGAAGTAGCAAAGATGAAGTAGCTTAGCTGGATACTCTTCTCTTTACGAAATGAAGCAATCCACTATTCATAATGTTTATCGTAGTTGATTGCCACCAGTAGGAAAAGGAAGATGCCACCGAGGAATAGAGGGTAAAAGTAAATCATGGTTCTATCTATGGGAGCATCCATTGATAGCCCTAACATGCATTAATTGGGAAGCATAAGCACCCATATAACTATTCTATCACTGGAGACACCAAGGCAAGTGGGAATGAATTGCAAGCAGTGTGAATTGTGATGTAGGAAAATGTGAAACCATATTCAGAGTTGAGGCGTGCCTTGGATTAATTCTTTCCTTGAATGAAGGTTGAGAATATGCCTTGAAAATTGGATGAGATAAAAACCCAATGTGTCAATCAATTGATTCACAAAGGATTGGAGTGGACATGAAGCAGTGACGTGACTGAGACTACTAACAAGCAAGAAAATATTGAAAAACATACACCGACCACAGGGGGAGGAGGGCTACAACAAGCAAAATTTATCTTATTTGTTTGACTTTTCTCCTTACCATGCCAGACAAGACCTTCGGATCCTATGCTAATTTCATTATTGTAAGTATTAGCTAGCTCCTAGCAACATAATTATGAAAATAAAACAAACGAATAAGTGGGAAACATTAGAGAATAAGTAAGAAATTCCTTACTCCTACTTGACACTCTTTTACGTAAATAAATAGGCACACTCTCTGAGCATCCCTCCCAAGTGATAGTAAGTCTTTTCTCACCTAAGGCTTCCACTTTCAAAATCTGGACCTATTGTGTTTTTAATCCATAAGCTAGCAGAACAAGAAAGAATTGACCCATCCATCGCTCGCGCCTTTCTTTTTCATCTACCTATCATAGCGTCACGCCTTACTGGACCTTTTGTTTGTGAATAAATCTTAACTATGAGCTGACTAAATCCCTTCTTTATTAATGACACTTTTAGGATGCCCATTCCTCTTTCAACAACTGGATGGGCCTACCTATTCGTGAATGAGTGAATGGTGGTCACCTATGGTTGGTTGGCGGTTCCCCTTCTCATGCTTAAGAGTAAAGCACCTACCTACCTTTATATGAACTTATTACTTACTTTATATCCTACTCCATACAGCAATGGCTGAAGCCGAAGCCTTTCCAGTTTCTGGTTTTTTAGCTTTCACTGACAGTATATCTTCTAAACCATAATCATCAATCAAAAGCAAAAGCATAAACAGAACTAAAAGGTACTAGTCTAGACCGAGTTGTTGAAGCTGGACCTCACCTATCGCTATCAAAATGGGTGGGGTCCCTAAAAACATGTAGGTGGCGTATGGGGAGTAGCCAATAATTTCTATTTCCTGAACCTGGAAGAGAGAATACGAGCTTGCTCGATTTCACCACTTATCTATACCCACCCAACCAGCCATTCTTCCCTTAGCCAAGCGTTAGCCACCCTCCCAACGAACCAAGGATCAATGCTTGGGAGTGAGCCAAGCCACCAACCTCATTAGTCACCGTTAGTAGTGCGGCAGAGGAAAGCCAAGCTTGGTCAATGCTTCAAGGGCAGGTGGTCTCACGTCCTTACTCACCTTCCTATAAGCGAATCCCCAATATTGTTGATCAATAAACGAAGTTACGGTGTTCCGAAAATAGCTCGTCTATTCGGACATGACACAGTTTTGTCATTGCCTGGAGATTCAATTGTTGTTGAATGCGTTTAAGAATCAAGTTTATAATATCAGTGATCTAGTTGACTAATTTGAACCAGTGGCATCCACAGCAACAACTAAGGTAGCAACAAAGACAAAGGCAGGACTTGATACAAATCAATTTGGAGTTGGACCATCTCCAGATCGAAAGCCAATTTACTAAGCAGCATATGTAGTTTAACCAACACATGTTGCAATTTACTTTGTTTACCCTGTAGCGTGAGAAGTCGCTGAGATTGACTCATGAGAGGCATAGGCAGAGGTTTAGTAAAACCCCGAAATAGAGGCAATAGAGGAATAGACGAGAGCACCACCATAAGCATCAAAGCAAGCAATAGCACGAGCACCTATTGAAGCATCACCACCATTAGCAGAGTAATAAATTTCAGTAGCTACAATAGGAATCCAGGAAATCGCAATCGAAGTAGTATAAGTATGAATCGTAGGAATCATCAGAGTTAAAATCGAGATCGAGATCGAGCTTCAAGTAGTGTCAGTAGGGTAGGAAGTAGTGTCATTATGGGTAGGTGGGTTGAGTACATGGGTTGGTAGTGTCTATGGTAGATGGGTTGGAATGAGATGATCCCTCCCTTAACCTCCTTGGAGCCGCGTCCTTCGTTCCTGTATCATATCCTATATGTACCAAAACAGTCAAGTCAAGTAAGCGAAGCAAGTGAGAGTGGTAGTTGTTAGAATGTAGCCTCGCCTCCTCTGAAACTGCCATCTTAGAGGCCTTCTTTCCTTCAATTGTGTTACCTTGTCTTGACCGTCCTACCTCCAGAATTAGGTTTTCGTATTGGATTAAGGTTCGTTTTATTGTTTCTACCTTGCCTTACCTTGGCCTTCTTCCTGAAATAGAATAATTTTTCAGTAATGTTCAGGGAATCAGGTTGCTAGCTCAGTCGTTGTTCCTCTCG
Source organism: Pinus taeda (assembly GCA_000404065.3). Lineage (NCBI taxonomy): Eukaryota > Viridiplantae > Streptophyta > Pinopsida > Pinales > Pinaceae > Pinus > Pinus taeda. The sequence goes on from APFE030120898.1 coordinate 35,601, forward strand.
CATCTAGCCGAGTTTGGGTTTCCTCCCCTTTTAGGTAGGTTCAAATACAGAACATCTGTCATTTAGGCAATCTGAAATTTACCAGTTCAAGGCCCAGATTAATGCATATCATTTGACCAGTGTAGAAAAAGTCAAAGTCGGGATTAATTCGGCAAGGGTCCAAAAGTTGACAAACTCGGCAAAGTTGGGAGTTATTTGAAAAAGTCGGCAAAATTAAAAAAACACAAAATTATTCATTTTATTTTTTATTTTTTTTAACATCTATAGTATCCACAACATCAAATAGATGCATTTCCACATAAACATGTAAAGAAAGCTAATATATAATACGTATATGAAGTCTAGTGCTAATATATAATATATATATGAAGTCACTGGCATGGGATGCAGATTGTTGTGGATAAGTTTGTGGCATTGTGCAAAGTTGGATGTTGTAGCACTTTTAAAAGTGCAAATCAATAGTTTGGTTTCTAACTTTCTAAAGTTCCTATACCTCTCTCTTGGTATCATCTAGGGCATGGGCATGTATTGTAATGGACTTGGTAATTTGGGAGTGTTTTAAGTTATTACTTTGCTCCTCCTCTGTTCTTTATGCTTAATATGTTGCCTCTTGTTACAGCTAAAATGTTTTTAACTGGCTTCTTTTTAAAACAGTATGGCACGTGTTACTACCGGCAATGTTGAATAATTGGCAAATGCTATCGACGAGGTCACAAAGTCATAAGAAAAAGAGATGAAAGTTGGTGCAATTTAAATCTAATTTTTGGCAAACATCACAATTTTAATATTGCATCATCATATGAGAACTTTAGAATTTAGAATCTAGATCTTAGTTTGATTTTTGTGCTAGTGCACTACCATTGGAGACACCTTTGAATAAGTAGCCTATTGGTTAGGCATAGTCATTAGCAAACTTAGTTTTTGTACTCCGTTTTAGGGCTACAGTAGGTTTCTCATGATAGTGTAGGATACACGTTTGCTAGTGCACTGCTATTGGAGATACCTTTGAATAAGTGGCCTATTGTTTAGGCATAGTCATTAACAAAAATAGTTTTGTACTCCATTTAAAGGGTGCAGTCAGTTTCTCATGAAAGTGTAGAACACAGATTTGAGGTTTTTTTTATGGACGTTTCCTTTTATGGTTGTATTCTGTCAAGAGGACAATTCACATACCTGTGTACTTTCCTTTGTCAAAAAGTGGGATGTTATTAAAATTAAATATCTCAGGAAAACTACAGGAATATATGGTTACCTTCAGCAATAACAGATGCACTTAATCAGCTCCCAAATCTGACTTATATGGTTTGGAAATTTGTCTCTGTGCACAACCGTCCAACTCAGCCATAAGAAAGGGTTTAAAGTTTTGCTACACGGGTTTTTCTGTCAGCGAGTTAAGGGTTTGGTGTTAAGTTATAAACTCAAAACTGTTTAAGTATGATTGTTGAGTGTTGACAATGGACTGTGGACATACCTTGCCAGCTCCTCTCCACGCAATGGCAGTTGCAAACGGAAGTTGGATCTGCCAATTTGGAACGTAACCCTCGTTCTCTCGATTCTCCACAGCAGCCAAAACAACGAACAATGAAAACACACAGCAAAAACTACATTGAAATCACCCTTTGCGGCTCTTTATCCACGAAAAAAACTCATGTCGATTTTTTCTATCGACTCGGGATAAAATCGGGATTATTTCGATAAAATCGCGATTTTTTCGTTTATGAAAAAATCGCCAAAAAGTCGGCCGATTTAATCCTTTTGCCCAAAAAATCGCAATTTTAGGAATAAATCCTGATTTTTTCGGGACTTTTTCCACACTGCATTTGACTAACCGATACGCCACCATTTCTTACTAAATTTCGCATCTCTTGGACTGGTTACCAAGAAGTGAGGTGTAGAGCTTGCTCCATTTTATCGATTACGGGGTCTGCCCAAGATAAGTGAGGTGGCCCATAAAGTTGATGAAAGTGGGAAATTGGAGAGTGTGAACGTGGCGTATGGGGATGGCAAATGACCCTGCGAAACTTGCCTATTTGGGTGGGTAAATTCACTTTATAAATCTGGCGTATGGGTTATTAAATTTTACCCAACGTGAACCTAGATCATGGTTGGAGGCTAGGGCATAGTAGATGGTAAAATCTATTTGTGAACATGTCCTTCCCTGGGGGTCAGGAGAGTAACTTAATGTACCTTGATCTCCTACCACCCTAACCCTTATAAGGTTCGCAAGTTCCTTCTTAAATGTTGCTACTATTTATGTAATTACGCTTTTCTTTTCTTTTTTGGGGGTTTTATATTATTGCTCAAGGGCTGCCTCTAGTTACCGAAATCAATATAATTATATATTATTATATTATTATTATTGTATAATATATTATTATTATTGTAACAATTTCCCCCCTAGTCCCATTTCTTTCTATCCAAAACATTGCTCCATTCTGCCCTTCTTGGGAAAGCAGATGGGCCAAGGAAGGGATATGGCTGATGACATTCTGGCCAGTTATATATCAGGGTCGGGATGATAAGGAGGCATGTCTGCTTGTATTCAATCAGAGGGAGGGTTGCACATGCACTTGCCTAGTCAAGGATATAAGTGGCATGCTTGTAAGTAATAGGTTGGCTTGGTTATGGTGTATCAGAGAGATAGACTATCTAGTACACCACTAGCTAGCAGAGCATTGGCCTACCCCTTCTGCAGTAAGGTAAAGATTAGTTGGCCCGCATCTTCAGTGGTCAATGCCTATGTATATGGGGAGAGTGCTTAGCTTCAGGAAGGTTCTCGCTACTAACTCTTAGGATAGGTAAGGATAACTTGACCTTGAACCTGCACAAGTGGTAACTATTCTTTTGTCTTCCCCCAAAGCCTACAGAATATATCACAGCAAACATAGCTAAAATCCAAGGTTGCACGAAACAGGGAAATGGGTACGAGTTTCCGAATCGGGAAGCGATACAAAACATGACCTCCCCAAATTTTGGAAACGGGGAAACGCGAATATATATATATATATTAAAAAATTTAAATATAAATATTATATATATATGTGTGTGTGTGTGTGCAATCATAAAGAATAAATGATATATTATAGTTTATTACATTTAAACATTAAGATTAAATTTACATCACATTTACTCATGAATGATGACATAATGAAAATAAAAATATCGGAATATCCAAAAGCAACCTTTATTATATATCCAAATCTCAAAATTATCCTTTATTTATATTAATATATGAGGCTACAAGTACAATAAAGACTATAAAGCTGCAAGAACTATAGAGACAAAAGACTAATCCTCATCATAACAATCCTCATAAAAAATAGAAGCAGTACAATGCTCAACAGTGGATGGTGTTGCTGAAGAAGATGATGCGCCAATTCCACTTCCAGACTCGGCCTCAATATTCAGGGCAGTAAGAGAGAGATCCAAATCAGGATTTTTTGCATCCACATCCCATTCTTTAGAAGGACCACTGTTGTATTCTGGACCCCTACGAGATGCAAGGTGAAGGTTGGAGTGCACATAAACAAGATCCTCTGCTTTCTGTGAGCCCAACCTATTGCGCTTCACAGAATGAATAAAACCATAAGTGCTCCAATTCCTTTCTGCTGATGAAGAGCTTGCCACTTGTGAAAGAATACAAATGGCAAGGTTTTGCAAATGTACACCATTTGCTCCATGACAAATCCACCACCTAACTAGATTCATGGCGCTTCTCTCCTCCAAAGCTGATATATCTGCATAATCATCTATTCCTGCAGCAAAACTGGAAAATTCCTCCTTTACCTCCCTATGTAGATGAGAAGGAAACATTCTCATAAGGGATTTTTTCACCCCATTAGCCACCTCTCTATCCTTATGGGGTGCCTTCCTCTTCCCATTGCTTTGAGCAATAAGCTCCTCATCATAAAATTTGGGGTTCAAAGCATGTGCTAAAGTGTGCAATGGAATGTTGAAATTGTTCCACCTATCAACAATGATTTTCTTGACCAAACCAACAAAATGATCATCAACAAACAAAAGTTGTGGAGACTCTTGTGAAATGATTTCTATAGTTTTCTCAACCATGGAATCCATGCCATCATATACCTCTCCTAAGAAAGGTTGGTCAGTGTCAGCACTCCGGAGAAGCTCAAATGCAGGGGTTGTGAATTTTAGCAAGAAATCTACCTTGCTCCACCAATCCTCATCAAGGCACAATCTACGCACCATAGATCCCCGCTATGAATCTGCTTGTCTCCACTCAATCCAAAGTTGACTCACCACCATAGAAACTAATGCATGTTTAACCTCAACAAGGCGGCACAACATCAGGAAGTTTGAGGCATATCTTGTCTTAGCAACTTTTAACAACTCCAATTTGGAGTACTCTCGAAATATGGCCTGAGATTGGTGGTGTTTGGTGATGAATTTTGACAATCTCCCTTGCTTCCCCTATGAGTTCCTTTATCCAGGAAACTTTGTTGTCGATCTCCTCTAAGATCAGATTCAGATTATGGACAATGCATGGTGTCCAAAAAATGTGGTCATACCTCCCCTCAATAATTAAACCTGTAGCTTTGCAAACTGGTGCATTATCCGTGATAACTTGCACCACCCTGTTAGGCCCTATTAGTTCAATAGCTTTTATAATAACATCAACAATGAACTGTGCATCTTTCACCTCTCTTGAGCAGTCTTCTGCCTTGATAAACATTGCTCCTTTGGGGGAAGTGGCCATGATATTTATCAATGGTATTCACGTCGTATCTGTCCATCCATCTGAGACTATGGTAACCCCAGAGCTACTCCAGGAAGAAAGAATTGGAGCTAAAAAATCCTCCACAAGCTCCTTCTCATTTTTGAGAAGTTGGGTTCTGACTTTCTCATAGTTCGGCCCCTTGTACCCTTGAGGAGCTTTGTTAATTGCCCTTATCATATCTTTCTAGTAAGGAGAGCGAACAACATTGAATGGGATACCACATGCATAAATGCACCTAGCCACTCTGGAATCAATTTCTTCTCTTGCTTGCACATTCACCAATTTAGCAATTCTGCTATCCTGAACTGAAGGGGATGCCCCTCTTGTATTTTTGGGTACTGGTTGTTCATGTTGTTGAGAGGGACTGGCTCTCCTCTTTTTTGCTTCAGCTACAATCCTTGGCTCAATGTTATATGGAGCTTGAGTAAGGTCATCATGCCTTCTCTTAGTACCATCCACCTCATCTTGCTCTCTTTGATATGCCCTCCTTGCCAATGGATCTGTTGTTTTTGTGCAACCTACAATCCCATGTCCTCCTCCATGCAAAAGATGTGCCCTCACTCTTGGGTAGGAGCCCTTGTACAAATTATTGCAAAGATTGCCTCACCATTCCCATGAGCCACCACCTGCACATCTTTGAAGCTTCGTCACATGCCTCCAGAGAGGATAATATTTAGCCCTTGGGTTGGCTCTAGGGCTTGAACTTGCCACTGCACTTTGGCTGGAACCCACTGTTGCAAAAATAAATTAAAAAAACAAATCTGTAAATAAAAAACGTTTTTCATATTTTTGGCAGCATAAACCCTAGAAATATTGAAGAAATGGTAGGAAAAAACTAGCAAAACGAATGTTGCTTACCCAAACTATTTTCTGTAGCTAAAGCTACCCCAAAATACCAGAAAATAGAAGAGAAAGATTATTGTATCTGAGCCAAAAAGCCAAGAATGTCGTAGCCGGAAACTTTGCACTCCAAATCTGCTGCTGAAATCTCTTTCTCTTGCTGCCGAAATCTCTTGCTCTTGGTGCTGAAATCTACTTTGCTCACTGCTCAAAACACCTTAGCTGAAACAACTACTCTCTTCCTCTCTTCTCCTTTGCTAAAATCGTCAATCTCCAAGAGAAACGACTTGCTGAATAGTGTGATGAGAGAATGAGACAAAGTTCACTTTTATAACTTTAGATAGGCATCTAGAAGCAACTAGAATTCATTAGGAAAACCTAATAATAAATTAGAAAACAAATTAAAAATTTAAAAAAAAAAACACAAGTTACAAGCTGAAACGTGAGTCGTACGGCCGTGAAACGCGTTTCCAATTGTTCTGGCCACGTTTCTTCATCGTGAAATGTGCTAGTACGGCCGAAAACGCATTTCACGGTCGTGCCACATGCGTTTCAGCGTTTCGTACTCGTTTCCGTACGAAAATGGCCTCCTACCCTACGTTTCCTGCAACTTAGTTAGAATCTATTTGGGAAAACCCAGACTTGAGATCCAGTTTGCTTGAGGGGATAACCCAGATTTAAATGTTTTTTTATATACTTCTCTATAAAGGTAGGAACCGTCACTCACTCAAGCTAGGAAGAGCTATAGTTCACTCTGCCCTTACTATGCTATGCTATATTTTTTATTAGCTCCCTCAACCCATCCAATTCGAGCAGTCAACTCTGACAATCAAACGCTTTATGACCAACCTGCATCTATACATACTTCATGGTAAACATATTAGTCTCTATGGTCCCTTAAGAATGGTCAGTACACAGCAACCTAATCGAGAAAGACTCCAATTAAGATAATAAGAGAGGAAAGTTATTAACTACTACCCAGATAATATATCAGGCCAAACATGAATTTAAGCGGATCTTCAACGTCAAGATCTAGCTCCCTCTAGAAAGAAAGTGAGACTGTTTGGTCATAACGTGAGACTGTTCGGTCAAAGACACCATAAGAACCAAAACTATTGTCAACATTGGATCTATCATAAACTCAGTGTCTATAGCTATCATCTTGGGCCAACCCCGGCTCGAGAGTTCACCATTCCAGTTCCTTGATTAAGGAGGGTTAGGTCTACTGATTGGTCGCCCTCGGGGACTCAGTGCGGGGTTAACATACTCTTTATTCACTCATTACCCCATGGGCACTTATGACCCGCCTTCTACAATTGGATTAGGTAGATTCTCTGTTGACCTTGCCCTTTTGAAAGTGAATCTATCTCCCTAGACCCTCTCTCCCGAGTGAGAAAGAGCATAGGACCAACCCCTTATAACAACGACCTTAAGGACCTATCTATTCTATAGTGTCTAGGGGCTGCACTTGACTGCCCCCCACACCAAATAAGTCAATTAAGGGCTTTTGTTTTAGGACCCATTATTACCTGAGCTAGCTCTGCGTAGGAGATGGGATTTGTGGAACGTTTTAACCTAAGTTCAAAAAAGGCGTATTTTATAAAGTGAAAGCCCAACAAATATATATACATAACAAATCCATTAAATCCAAGGCCAAATTTCATGTTTCACTATTGAAAAAGTATGTACCTGACCCTAACCACATTATTGATTGGGATTTGATTCAGGTGGATGCCAAAGGAGATATGCAAGTACAACCAACATGCACCCTGGACCAAGAGCTTACGTTGCTTAGGAACAGAGCAATAGGTAGGTCAAGGTCCAATGCACCCACTACATCCCTAAAGAAGAAACATGGGAGCCAGAGGATGCTATGGAAAGCATACCCACACTTATTTTTAAGTTGTGATTTCAATATTGTACATAGTGTTTATGTGCACTGAGGATAGTGCTTCAATTTTGGGGGAGGGGAATGCAATGCCCCATTTTTACCCCATATTATAAATAGAAATGTACATGTATTACTTTAATGGCTAGAAGCTGGACAAGAAATGGTCAAGGATGACCAAGGTTGTAATGATGTACTTGGTTATATATATAAAGTCCCTGACAGTTGCAACTGAAGAAGGACTAAGAAGAGATGGCGGGCTATGAATCCACAAGCGAGTGAAGTGAGAGGGGACTAAGGGGTGAGAACCTTAGAGTGGTGAACCTAAGCCTTAGCCTTAGTTATTTCATTTCATCCAAATTCCCTAACCTATGGTTATGAGAGAGTGGGTTTTCATTAATCCTTGTTTATTTCACTTAAGCTTGGGGGGATTAAAGTGAAATGTGTGCTTCGCATGAGCACCACATGGAAAGTTGAAAACATGCATAAAAGCCACATGGAAATTTTAGAAAATGCACATATCTTGTGGGAAATTGGGCAAAGGTGGCCATTCATCCAGTCAATCATTATTCCATAATGCACTAAGCCATTGAGTGGGGAAAACTAGATAGTTATGGTCTGGAATGTGTATGAAACCCAACATACGATTGTGCTTTCTTGGATTCCTAGGCATTGATAATCCCTAGCCGACCTATGCTAGAGAATTGGAAGGGAATTAGGAGCAGCCCAATGGACTATGAGGTAGAGAATGGGATCTCGTTCCTCTCCTATTAGTAGAGTCACTTGACGTACCTCTCCCTTATGGTCTTTGAAAGCTAAAAGCAATTCCTCGAATGTAACACACCAATCGAGATTTTTTTTCTAGCATTAAAGAGAAAGCAATTCCTTTTCCTCTGGTTTCTTGAATTACCAATTATTATTCCAATTATTTACAATCTTACGAGATTGATCGCATTAACATGAAATTGCATTGGTTCATGGGCAAATAGATTCTGACACCAATCATTTACAAGTGAATAGGATCTCCTACTTACTCCTCCTAGTTGCTCTGGTTGGAAAGGGATGGATATTTCTATTGGGCTTAGTCAAATCATTTAGTTGGGCTTCCTATTTCCCGATCTAAAAGGTTGGTTTATGATCTGAATACCGGAGTCTAGGTTCTTTAGTTCACATTTCAATATTGGGGTTTGGCCCTTCATTCTTTCTCTGTCACAAATATCAATCTTTTTAGATATAAAGGCGACAACGAACCGACCCCATCCAAAAGACAAGCACTTCTAGAAGTGGGCATCTTGCCAGTGATCGAGAAGAGCTCACCTCGCTATTTCTGCAGTCAATAGAAATGCTCTCCCCCACGGGGTCAAGGGGATGATCAACAGTTCTCATGCCCGCTGATCGAGCATCTATCTCGAAAAAAGGAATGATGTTGCTTTTCATAGTCTTGATGCCCTTCTAAATAGCCTAGCCTTTCCATTAAATTGCCATAGCCATAGCCATATGCTTTTGAAAAGAGGGGGACATTCAATGCTAGATCAACGATATTATGATCGATAAGGCATTCTTTGCTGGGGTACGATGCTAAAGCATACTAACGTATCTCACACAAATGACATTTACCCTATAAAGAAGACCCCCAAAATCAAGGAGTAGTTTTCCAACTAACCTCATCAATACAAGAGTAGTTACTAGTTATTGCCTCCCAGATAAAGGAGTAGTGACTAATTTTGGCCTTCTTGCTCCTATCCTTTGGGGAGCATTAGTGGGGGTTTGGCATCACATCAATGCCTTCCCACTCCTGTGTGTGCGGAGCCTGCCCAATCCGAGGATATCTCATAAACCGATCATGCGCGTAGGGGGTACCAACATGGGCATTGACTTGTCACCCAAGGGGGCTTGCTCTGGTTAGGGAAAGATCTCTCTGGGTGAAGGTGTGTTGATGGAAATGACCTATATAAAGCATTACGAAAATATGGAATTAGATAAGATCTTTTATTTTCCATCATCTCTCCCAACTTTCTTATCTACCATTTTTTTCACTACCAACCCTTCTACTCTGGGTTGTGCTTGGACGAGCTGGTTCCTATTAAACATTTCCTTTGGGGATGTTATGAATCCACCATACATAGATATATTGTACATAAAAAGAGAGATCTACGGTATTTATACATTTCTGCTAGGAAAATAGTGGTAAGTAGAATCTTAAAGCACCCTCCACGAGTTCTGGTGAAAGCTCTCTTTCTAGGGACCTCTCTTATCTACAAACTTGTGATGTTGGGGAAAAAGGTAACTAAACAACACCATATCTATCTTCAAATCCATTCTGTGAAATGCAGTGAGGCGACCTCTAGAATCCAAATACCCAGCTTATGACCGGAAGGATAAGTTATGCTTCTCCGACTGTTGCTGAACCGGGAAGTTAGATCTCTAAATGAAAGAGGGAAAGAAATAGGAAATGATGGATCAAATCCTGCCATTCCAAACTCTGACGCGACATTGAAAGGTGATGACGAGCTAGAGGAATTCCATCTTCTAAAATGAGGTCGAGTTCCAGGCTAGGGGTTCAAGGAAGAAGGAAGAAAATGTGTGCATCCGACTGCTTCATCTCTCTCTCTCTCTCTCTAGCTAGACCAACCACTCACCAAATTAAGTAACAATGGATGGCTTTGTGTCAGTCCAGCTCGTTGCTTTACGACTTGGCTATTGGTTAGGTAGTAACTGACTGGCTTGTCTAGCTGGCTTTGTTCGGCTGACTGCTTTACGACTTTGTTTGGTCTTGTTTGGCTTGTCTAGCTAGATAGGAGGATCGTGCTAGCTTGCTTGGGATGGATCGTTGGGGTGGTGGTAAACTAATGAATGGACGAGGTAGCTACGCCACCTTTCATTAGTGAATTTCCCATCTTGATGGACCAGGTTCACATAGGATAACATAATAGGCCATGTTCACACTCTCTATCATCTGTACATGCCACCTTCTATTACTTAATTTGCCATCTTCATAAGGCCAGGTTCATGTGGGAGAACTTGATAGGCCCCGCTCTTTCAAAAGAAAATTTCCCATCTCAATAGGCCAGGTTCACGTAGGATAACTCAATAAGGTCCCACCCTTTCAATAGAAAATTTCCTATCTCGATAGGCCAAGTTCATGTAGGATAACTCGATACGCCACCCTGCACTAGTGAATTTCCTATCTCAGTGGACCAGGTTCACGTAGGATAACCTAATAGGCCACGTTCACATTCTCTCTCTACCATATTGATACACCCACTTTGCTTCCTTAATTTACCATTGCAAGAGAGACCAGGGTCAGGAGACATTATTGGCTAGTCTATGCCACCTTTCCACTAGTGAATTTCCCATATTGATAGGCCACGTTTGCATCTTGATAGACCACCTTTTCTTCCTGAATTTCGCCACTTTGATGGGTTGGGGTCAACTGAGTAATGGGCTAGGTAGCTTTGAACTATAGGCCACCTTTATGTATTGAATTTACCATCAACAAGACTAAGCTCATGCTCATTAAGATGCCACCTTTGCTTACTGAATTTACCATCTCAATATGCCCATTCAACAGCTAGCCAAGCAGTCAAGTAGCGCAGAAACCATCCTAGTCGAGTACCAAGCTGAATAGCCAAGTTGAGTAGCCAAGCTGAGTAGCCAAGCCCATCTATGACCCGAAACGATTAACTATGATTGGTTGTCAATGACTATGACTGGCACTTACTAATATGAATGACTATCAGAAATGACTGGTATGATTAGCACTAACCTCCTAAAAATGACTGGGTGATAATGATTGACTACCAACTAGCTTTCGTCCGTGGGAGCACCCCTTTCATGTGAGCATAACTACCCCTCTCATGTGGGAAATTGATCACTCACTATCCATGGAAGCCTAACCAACCTCTCTTCCTTCCCTATATGGCTCCTAGTGATGGCTCAACCTCCCTTCCTACCCTTTCTGAATGTCTCTCAGTGTGGAGTGTATTATCTGTTCTTTGTGGCATCATGCGTTATTTGTGGCGTGCATTAACTATGTGGACTGCATGTGAAAGTTCAACTTTGTAAGGTGTGTGAACCCTAAAGTGGGTGAACGTATATAATGTGGATTAGTAACTTGCTCTTGATTTGTATCGCCAACATAGCCTCTCTTTGTTCACAACAATATTTGCCTTTTGTTGCCCCATTCACAAGCTAGGTGACTCCTAGTTCTAGCAAAACCTATAGGCACAATAGGTTCTATATCCACCATGGGTTGTAGCTTTGTAGATTTCGAGCATCACAGCTTAAAGCAGCTTCTTTGAGCTTTCCTAGCCTTCTTTCATATTTGACCAGCTCTTGGGTGATATTTCTTTGTCACACCGAGGGTAGGCACCCCCACGCAGTGTTGGCAGGGGTGGAAGGGGTTTATGCTCAATTTTGTGTGCCCAATTCTAGCAATCAATACACAAAAGCAACTAGAATCGATTTGAGCAACATATCTCAATCATAAAGACAAGCTCAACAAGCTGTATCAAAGTAAGTAAGTATATGTAGGTTAGGCTGATTGTGGTAGGTTAGGTTAGGTTAGGCTTCTATGGCTCCTAGCTCTCGCTCCTCCTTGTGGTAGGTGAGGCTTGGTGGGTTGTTGGGCTTGTTGGACTTGGCTTAAGCTAATGTTGTACTTGTTTGGGCTGAAGCTTAGCTAGGCTAAACGCTTGTGGACTTGGTGAGGCTGGTGATGAAGGTTCAAGGTGATAGACTTAAGGCTAAAGGTGAAGGGTTAAAGGCTTCTGGAAAAATGCAAAAGTCAAAAGGGGCTTGGTGGTATAGGCTTATGACAAAAGGTGAAAGGCACATGGCTTATAATGACTGGTGAATGTTTGAAGGTTTGGTGGTTCTTTTAGCCCTTCCTAGAAGACTCAAGCCCCTTCCTACTGGTTTTACCCCTTCCCTCTCAAAAGACTAAATAAGCCCCTTTCATAAGATTGTCTTTGGTATGGGGCTCATTCATTCATCTCCTGAAACTCCTCAAAAATTGATCGGTTGTCAGAAAACTAATCATCGAGCGCCTGAACATAAATTGGACTCCGCTACTCAAAAGCGATTGGACTATGCTCCTTGCCCGATGCAAACAAGCGGGTAAACCTCCTCAAATGATGAATCAACGTAAGTAACAACATGTATTTTATCCACTGGTTGACGTCAAATGGAATCTGTTGGACTTCCTTGGTGATTCTGGTGGTTAAAGGCAAAAGGTGAAGGCTAGAGGTTATATGCCTAAAGATGAGAGGCTACATGTTACATACAGGCTGATGGCTGATTCATTTTTCTGTGGTCCTTCCCTTACTGAGGCTGGTGATGAAGGTTGAAGGTGAGGCTGAGTTTGTTAGGATAGGTGATGCCTATCTATCTCCTTCCTGGTTAGCCCACCTTTCCTTATGTTCGGTTATACTTTTGGGCCTGATGAGTTTTAGTTATATAGGTGAGGTGAGGCTTATCTGGTTCATGGCTCTCACCTCTCCCTATGATAGTTGAGGCTTGTGGACTTGGACTTGTTGAATTCTTGGTGGGCTTGGGAAAGGGTGAAAGCTCAAGGTGAAGGCAAAAGGTTCCAAGGTTCAAGATTGGGATCTGATATATGGTACTTGGCTTAAGGTGTTCAAGGTGAAAGTCCTATCTTTGTGGGGCTTGCTCCTGTGGGACTTGCTTCTTCTTTTGGACTTGTTTTATCGGACCTGGCTTTTGTTGAAAGGTAAAAGGTTACACGCAAAAGGTGAGAGGATACAGGTTAAGGGGCCCTTGGTTATAGGCTAAAGGGAAAGGTTGAAAGGCAAAAGTCTTATGGTGAGAGGCCCTTGGTGAAAGGCTCTTGGTGAGAGTCTAAAGGTTCAAGGTGAGCGGCTTATAATTCAAGGTGAGAGGTTTATAATTTATGATTGAAGATGAGAGGCTAAAGGCTAATGGCTCAAGGTTTGTTTCGCCCCTCCGAGCCTGTTCGTGTCTCCTTGGGTAATGCTAATAAAGCTCCTTTCTCCTTATCTCTCATCGGTGGGCTCTTTGTGTAATACTAATAAAGCTCCTCATACCTCTTGCATCTGGTCACCACCTCTAGCCATTCAGTTATCGATCAATCAATCATTCCGTCCACCCCACCCTGTACTGTACCGTCCCCGTGTTGATTCGATGTGCTCCATAAGTCTCTTGCTTACTTACGATACATATACTGGGATCCCGCCCACACCTATAACACCCTGCCAGGGATCTATATGTTTGAGAGGAGGGCCTCCTGGAATGACATTTGGACTAGGCTAATAATCGACTTGGATACCTAGATAAATGATCCAATCGGTTGGTATGCTCTAATCAAATGGGATGGTGCACTACTCGACAGAGATAAAGTCAAGTTGAAGGAAAGCTATTGCCGTAAAGCTTAAGGCTAAGAATTAAAGCCATTACCTTAGGGCTAAGACCAGAGATTGAAGCTAGTCCATACCATAGGAAAATTACCTTTAAATAACACTAAACATGTGAACACAGTAGTTTCAAACATCAAACACATATCCATGCATTATTACAAGGTGCCAACTGACAAGAAAGACATTTAGCCATGTGTTTTGTTTACTTACAAGCATATTGATTAAGCTATGTTTTCGACAAACAATTAGTACGTTTCTATCAATGTTCCACCAAAACTCTGGTGCGGGGAGACGCACAAGGGGGACGTGTGGGAGTACCCTCAAATTTTAAGGAAATTTCGGGGGTGCGGGGAGTCGTCGAGGTATATATATATATATAATATATTGATATATATATATATAATCAAGTTCATAGACAATTTGAAATTTGAATCATTGATCCATCATCATCATTCCTTTTAATACATATACATCATTCATATGACATACTCAAGTGACAAGTCTCATTATTGAATTATTTATTATTCATACATACCATGAGATTCGAAAAACAAAAGTAAAAATCAATAATAAAATATTCAAATACATTGATCAATATCATTCATCATTCTACAATCTACATTGATTTAAAAACTAAATTCATCATTCATCATTCTAGAATATAAATTGAAAGCAAAACATACTAGTATATACTATATTTTCAAAGTTTGAACACTAAATTTATATAACTTTGGGTTGAAATAAAATGAGCTTTTAACTTTAAGTTTTGCCTTTCATGAATTTTACGTTTAGGCTTTTAGGTTTTAGTTATTTAGTTTTAATTTTAATTTATTTTTTAGATTTTTAAGTTTTAGTTATTTAGTTTTAATTTTAGTTAAAAAAAAAAGAATTTAATGGTTTTGATTTTTTGAATTTTTGATTTTGAATTTTTAATTTTTAAGTCTTATTAGACAAATTTAAAGGGGGACGCCCAGGTGCACCCTTTTTGGGGAGTCTAGACTCCCACATTGAAGGGGGACGCCCAGAAGCACCCTTTTTGGGGAGTCTTGGGGAGTCTAGACTCCCACACTGGGGAAACGCAACCCCTTGCGTCTCCCCAAGACTCCCCAAAAAAGGTGCGTGGGGAAACACACCCCCAAGAGACTCCCCGTCCCGGGTGTGTGGGGTGCGAGGGGTGCGCACACCTGACCCTGGGGGACGTGTCCCCGTGGAACACTGGTTTCTATATGATTTCTATATGAATGGTTGCTTGGAATCATTTGCTTTATATGACCTATAGCCCATCTGATACAGGTAGATGTTGGTGGCCACCCACCTATCCCATTTGGACCCCCGCAACCGTCTCTTTCAGTTTTTTCAGTCTCCGTAATTGTAGCACAATTTACTATTTTTAGCAGTTTTTTGGGGTCCTGAACTTCCGGAGCCGTTTTGAGGCCCTAAACGACGTTTTTTGGGAAATCTGGGGCAACATTTGTCCATGGAGCAATGTTGCCCATCCCAAAGTGGTAGTTCTCAGATAGATATTTCTAACGAACTATCGAACGCGTCAAACGGAGATCATATGCCAAAGTTACAACCCCGAGAAGTTGATGTACCAATTTACCCAAACGGGACCCACAGTTTGGCGTTTCATCTTCTAGGGTTAGGTTTTGGAATGTTAAGGGTTTTCCATTGTTTCTCAACAATAAATAGGCCTTCGAGCCTCATTGTAACACAGTTCAGAGGCATGTAGCCACCACATCTCTTCTCAGAGATAAGCTACGATCGCCCTAGCTGGTTTATTTCCAACTCTGTTTGTAAGCATATTTCAGTATTTTCCATTAATGAAATGAAATATTATTTCCGCTGCATATCTGTCTTTATGGTTATGTCTGTATTTTATTGTGTTCCTGTTTAAGTCCGGATCACCATCATAGCCAGCAGTCTGAGCTCCCCATGCTTGCACTGGGTGGAGAGATAGAGTCGGTGCAGAAGCGGAAGTGAATAAATTGAAGTGACTGCTTGGACTCAGGCTAAGAGACTAGGGACTAAAGCTAAAGAAGGAAACCATAGGGAAAGAGGCAATCCATCTGTAATCAATAGTTACTAGTAGTAATGCCATACTAAGCAATTATAGGTGTCATTAGCTCCCCACTCAATTCATTGACTAGGTATTACCAGTTACTTTGTTTGTCTAATAACAAAGCATAAGATCACACTAGTAAACATCATACTTTGATAATAGCAATATGTTTGGTTGGCCCAAATTATGAAAACCTTAACCTTAGAAATTTGGAGCGTCTTATGCCGCCAGGATTTAGATTATTCTCTGTCGGGAGTCTTATAACAACCATGAGTCTTCAACTGGGAGATTGGGGAGGGGAGGTTGAGGAACTAGATTATTTGAACTATTCTGCTAAATCCATAAATGAGAGAGAAACATATTGTTGGAGATCAAGAAACCCTTATTGTTTTCGGAGTTGCATACAATTGCTTGCTAGTAGAATACAATTACACAATAGGTATGAAGAGATATGGACTTTCACTCTCTCTTTTTCAAACAATGGAGACAACTATGGCTAGTCTATTAAGGCTTCCATGGAACATGGAACTAAGGCAAAGAAATTTGCTTTCTTTTTACTCTAGCTCTAAATTGATATACAATTACAAGATAAAGAAATATCGAACTAAGCTCTAGATCAGATCAATAAAATCAATACATTTATATACATATGATACTCCATATCTACGTTTCACTTTGCTAACTAAATCTTTATTATAGCACATATCTTTTACCTTTGTTCATCATATTCACACGGTCACATATGCACTAAAGAAGTATTTTGCCTTTTACCTTATCCAGTGGTCATTGCCATACAGACATATAATCTCTAAAGATATAAATCTCTATACATCTCTCAAAATATCTAAACCCTCTAAAGATATTGATACTCTACGTGATGTGTGAAATCCATGAAAGACATTCAATTCTGTTCAATGCAATCAATACATCACAAACTTAAGTTCTAAGATATGTAACCCCACATTATTACCACCAGAAAATATGGAGTTATCGATGGCATCAAGTTTGACCCAAGCACAAAGCTTCTGGGTTTGGCTAGACAAGATGATAACTTATTATAATTTGATATTGTTGATCAATGAAAACTCGTTTTGAGGGGTTCAGATGAGACATATTATTCTCCATCGGTAAACTCAACTGGATTTTCTTATTACTGGACATGACTTTTTTAATAAGTTTACCTATGAGAGGCAGTATGTCGATGAATAGATAGATTTAGCTATCAATCAAATACCTTAATCGATTTGATTTTTCGCTTGCTCGCTGACCCTTGTTATTTGCTTACAACAACATATTGATCGAGCCATGTTATCCACCAGAAAAATGAGATTGATCAATAAATGATAGAATACCTGGGCCCAAACACTAAGTCGACTTCGAACAGACTCTACTAGCTAGAGAGATTCTCTAGAAAACCTTCTCATTCTATTAGGATAGCTAGTAGGAACCAGTGGATGCTTTCAATAAGTTGCGTTGGGGAACAAACTTGAAACCTTCTCATTTCACGTTTAGCCTTTGTCACAACCTCTTTAGGGGTCCGAGGAATCATATGTAGGCAGCAGCTCATCGAGGAACTCAAATGGATTTTCTTCTTTAGTAAGAATGCCATCTCTGGACATTTCCCTATGTCCCTATGTATGGATTCTTTTGATTTTAGGCTAGGATAACCCAACGAGGGAGGATTGGTTTAAACCAAGGAGAGTTGGTCGAAACCGAATATTGGTACGGTTGGAAAAAAGATAGCCCTGGCTGGCTGGGAGAAGAAAGAATCGGGGCTTGCCTTTTGATTGATGCCCCATGTTCCCACCAAACGAGTGAGATTTGAGACATGTTGTTTAATTATGAGCATATCATATCAAGGCAAACCAGCATAGAACTAACTTCTAGACTCTCATTACATACATCCACCAACATAGATATTACTTCAGAGATATTACTTACGTTGATTCACAATCTAGAGTTGAGTCCCATTGATGAGATGGATTTTCAAGAGTTGTTGAATGCTTAGGATTATTTCTTAGTAGGATTATCCCACCACAAGTATTATGCCAACCAGGAAGAGTTTCCTTTAGGATTTTCCCACCGTTAGTCTTCAACTTAAATTTCAGGAAGTTTACCTAGAGGCATGTCGTCAATTGAGGCTCAACCAAACTCGCATCTCTATGTTTAACCTCTCCATTTTCAATTGTATAATTTCATATATAACATAAACTAAGCGATACGAAAATATCTCTCTTTATTTTAACTACATACAACAAAACAGGATAGTAAATGGTATCTCCCTCAACCTACACCTAAATCCTTACAGAATCTGGAAAATGTTATAGAATTAAGCGATCATGAATTACTTACAATGCACCTGTGAAGTGTCATACGCCAATCATTGCCAGTGTTGAGTCTTGAAAATGTCATTCATTTCCATTACACTTTCACTATTATGCCCATTATATCACCTCCATTTCACCTCCATTTCACTACTATGTCACCACATTCATCCCACTTTCATTGTCATTGGGCTACCTTTATGTTTTTCCAATATTT
>APFE030120898.1:62433-130787 GCA_000404065.3 Pinus taeda
AAGAGGTTAACTAAGCACATATAGTGCACCACACTTCATCAGTTTACGAACCCCGGGTTGACAATTAATACTAGCAATTTAGATAACACTAAATTGACTAAACAGCCAGCCAATGCAAACATTATGACACTATATTTAACTACACAACATCGAGATACATATAATAATAACATATATACGTGATACTCGCATCTCTGAGAAGGCAAGTAAGAAAGTCTCAACTCTTAAGGTCTTAATGGGAATGTCTTTCATGAAACTATTACCTTAGGGTTAAGGCATAAGACTAAGCTAGTAGTTATTACTGTTGCCATAGTTTGGCAGGGGGGACTCAAGCTTGAATATAATAGGTTGTCTCTTGCCGCAATTACTTACCTTACATATTAAGCTTGGGTTTATTGATATAAATCAATAAATCGAGCGGAACTACCAAGATACTAGGGCTAACTCGATCTAGATCTCTACAAAGAAATAAATATAGAACTCTAGTCTCTAGATCTTTGTGGAGCTAGATCTCTACAAAGAAATTTATACATAAATACATATCTCTACATACGAGACTGGCATCTCTACGTGATACATAATCTTTATAAAGTCTATATCTAGAAAATCAATCTACAAAGAAACATAGATCTAAACAAAGTCTCTACATCTTTATAAAGAATTTATACATATCTGAGAGTATATAAATCATTCATCAAGAACTAAATAGATTTATTTCATTACATTAGTGAAGCTAAGGCAAAGCCATGTGCAAAAAATCTATATATATTGGATAATATCATATATAACGCGAGCTACCTTATACCTTAAGGAGCCTTATTCGATTTGATACGCTTGCGGCTACCTCAGCACCACCATTTTTGGCAGGCAACAAGTCATGTTGGACCAAATTCAAAAACACTCTCATTCACTACTTCAAGAAGAACAAATTCTCAAAAACATTCTCATTAGCCATTTTCACATAATAAAATTGATCTTTTGGGATCCTAATAATAGTAAGGACACATTCTGTACCCAGTTTGCATTACCCACTCTGCCCCCTTCCTAGGCACATCAAACTAGGTATCGATAAATGGGGGTACTTCTTACTGGGACTCGACTGTTGGATCAACTATTGGCATCATCAATACATGGATCGACTGCATTGAGTGATCACCACCTGGCTATCGATAGGTTGGGAATGACCAAAAAATCACTGGATCGACCACTGGCTATCGGCTATCGACTCCCTCACTTGCTCACTCAGCCCCGTACCGTTCCATTAGCCCCATACCCTCTGTGGGACCACCTCTCTCATAAGATGTTGGCCATCAATCGCTCATTATCAAGTATCACCCACCTCCTGGCTATCATGACCATTGGCTCTCAGCTAACTTACCTTTTGTCATCGACTAGCGGTTGAGCGACTATCGACTCATCTATTAACACCTCCTTATCATTTCCAAAACATCATCCAAGAAGAAATGCTCCATCGGTTTCCAAACTAGAAAAGAAGACATCTCTAAAACAAACAAGGCGACATAAACTTTTGGATCGTCTCTTGGGGCATTGAGTGCATAGCGACTATCAGGACCTTCAAGCCATGAGAGGCTACCGGAAATGGCTATCAGCAAAGAACCTCTGGCTATGAGACTATCAATGACCGGATAGCAATGATAAGCTTTGTGAGGTGGAGGGGTCAAGGGTCTAGGTGGAGTTCGAGGTAAAGGGTCGAGGATAGAGATTCGAGGTCCCTTAGATTTGACCTCGCATTGGGACAGGGGAGAAATTCAAGTTTAAAGAAAGCTAAGCATCGACATCAACAGTGGTATCGACACTTGGCATTGACACTTGTATCGAACCTGGATTAACCTAGCCCGAATCGAGTACCAACATCGAGTGATCGCCTCTTGTCATTGAGTACCTCGACTAGCAACATTGAGTAGCAGTAACATTGGCTCTCAAGTACCATCATCGATTGTGTCTACGCCATAAATTGAGTGCATCGAGTATCGACATCCTCCACAACTGGCATCGACTCTTGGATCGAATCCCCTGGATCAAGTGCGTCGACAACAGGTATCGACAACAAGCATTGACTACAAGCATTGCGTACCAGCATTGAGTGGATCAACACCTGTCAATCATAAGGAAATTTTCTCAAAGGGCATGCTTCATTAAGAAGAGAAAAGAGTTTGAGTGCCCCGATTTATCCCATTGTCCCCCCCGAAAAGGGAAATTTTATTAATCAAAAACATTGAATGAACCTTTTTTTAGAAAATCGGTAGCCAATCAAAGCATCTGAGCCAAGTATCCAAGTATCCCAGCCCATTTCAGCCTAGCCAAGTTGAGTAGTCGAGTATTCAAGCCCAACTTGGTATCTGATCCCTCCCAGGAGCTCACCAATCGAGTATCCTCGCCAAGCCTAACCAAGTAGCCCAGCGGAGCAACCCATGATCCAAGCCCGAGAGCTAATCCAACCAAGTAGACCAGTGAAGCGAATGAATCCATCCAGCCTGTCATAAGGAAACTTCCTAAAATGTCCTAGTTTAGTAACAAGAAAATTGACTTTTAGTGCCCCGGGATTATGCTTTTTACCCCTAAAATATGAGATTTTCTTAATGAAAAATGTCAAATGAGAATATTTTCAAATATTTGGTCCATCAAAACTCCTTGCTTGCCCCTGACATTGTTGCTTCAAAAGGTAATGACCATCCATGAAATAAAGGTTCCTTTTCTATGTGCAAACTTGTATTATATATGAGATTATCCAACAATGCGTTGAGTGACTAGAAACAGGTGCCATGGTATGTAATGCATCTTCATTTGTAGAGTGTTCTGAACCATACGGCCAAGGAAAGTTGCATATCTAAAAAGCTTAGTATCCCCACCCAGGTCAACACAACCATGAATAAAGAGTAACAAGTGAGCATCAAGACCAAATCTAGGACGAGACAATTATAGGGATACATATAGGTATAAGTTGAAGCAAGCACCAGCAAACCGGTTTTTTACCCCACCCGGGGTTTATTCTCCCAGCAAGTAACTTTGGAATCAAGTAGCGAAAGCATTATTAATAAACCTATTTCTTTATTATATATGTAATTATCGTCGTGCATAATCAACTTATAGTGTGCTTAATACTTAACTATTCTCCTTAAAAAATTATATTTGGATTAGTCTTAAAAACTCATTATTAAGGCCAGTTAGGCAGCCAGCAAGCGATCTAAGCCAACGATCCTCCCCCTAGCAATCCCAATGCCAAGTAAGTCTGAGCAAGCAAGCTTCGTGGAAGCACTAGTGTAAAACGTTGTGAAAGGCGAATATTTTGTAAAGAGAACATAACTTTATAAGTGAAGTTGGTTTAACAAGAGAAAAGAGATCAAAACTTGTGTTTTCATAAAGCATGAATGTAAATCTAAATAATTTGTTATTTCCCCTCTTTCCTACTGCTTGGGTTTCCTTCCTTCTCTCTTGGGTCAGTGTCGATTTGTCCGTCAATTGGACTGCCTAACCTTAACATTGGATCTTTGTCTGGTGGCATGCGAGCTACTCACCTTCAACAATATGTTCTATAACTATCATCAATCAATCAATAAGTGTCTAAGCCCACTTACAACAATGGGTTTTTTCCATCTGATGTCCTACCTCACCCCAACTAAGGTTGTTGTCAGTTCGTTGTAGCGCCCACCAAAATTTGTTGCCCATTATCAATAAAAGCCTTCCTGTCTGTTTGTTGGCCCCCATCCTTTGTTGCGCCTCTATCAAAAGACATTTAGTATAAATAAATGACTATAAAGATAAGCAACCTCACCTCCCTGACCAACACTATTGTAGACTAGCACTTTGTGCCTAGCACATTATCCTATCCTATCCTCAATAGGTGCACTGTAAGTAGTAATGTATCACCCCTCAAATTGAGGTAGGGAACCATGTATTGTGTATCAGTAAGTGATCTCGAATTTGATTAAGAGTTGGATTCCAAGGGTATAGTTCGAGGTCGAGGGGATTTATCCACTCACCTAACCTAATAAGGGTGAGGGTAAAGGGTTGAGGAAGAGTTCGAGGGCTTCGGCCATGCTAACTGGGTATCTACTACAGAGCCCTTCATTCAACAACTAGCGACTATCAGAACCTTCGGGCAGCTTTGATTGGCTATGATTGATTAGCTATGACTGACAACTGCTTCTGATTTGAATGTCTAGCAATGAACTTCGAGCTCTACATACTGGGTACTCCTAATAAGTCTATAAAAGCAAACAATCTAACTTCCTTGCCTAAGGTCCAGCCACAACTAGGGTTTGTTACCAGATTTGATTTTCTAGGATAACGTATTAAACCAACATCTTCTTCGATTTCTCCCAACCCTGGGTTAATATGCCAACCAGCAAGCATAAAGTAGGTGAACCTAAAAGTAATTGACTCAATCTAATTTGTGCAATCATTATGAAATGGAAAAATTCCGTAAATAAACTCTTGTCCTTGTACCTTGGGTAAGGCTTGACGGCTCCTCACTTTCATACCCCTGATGAGTGAGTTTTGTCACCCCCCTAAAAAAACGAGGTTTTGAGTAAGTAAAAACCTCTCCCAACTAAATGTAGAGTGAATGAATTTCCTCACCCTCAATTATGGGGGTGAGCAGATAAATCCAGTTAAATGAGAAGTTTTTGTTAGATAAGTTCCAAGTGAACTTGGCGCCTGGCCCAAATCTATTGGCTTTGCAAGGTGGACCATGGTTGGGTAGATTTCTAGGGTGTAGGTTTGGCTGCTGTGGCAAGTTCTCCCAGCTAGTTCTCTTGGTTAGTCCTAATTTGTTGGTCTGTCCGTCCATGCAACCCACCTATTGGGAAGATTGTGTTGTAGTCATCTGTGGGACCACCTATCTAGGACGATGCGGACAATCAGCGCATGAATATAAAGATCACCTACCTCCCTTTTCCAATATTGGCATTACCATAGGAAATCACTTCTTGTCTGGCACAATATCCTCGACAGGCGCATAGTAAGTAATGCCTCATCGATCAATTCTAGAACATTTCCCTTATTTTAGTAGCCTTGGAGGTCTAGCTATAGTTCTAGGTATAGATGGCGGGTGGAGGGTGATTTCTAGGTATAATTGCATAGAGTTCGAGGTAGTGTATATTTCGGGGGTTAAGGATCTAGGATGGAGGTTGAGGTATATTATGTGTATCAATCTATGTTCGTCTAGCCAACGATGCAAGCAGTGACTGTGTCCATCCCAGCAGCTATGTGTCTCTAGCTGACAACCCGAGCCGATTCGAGCATCCGAGTATCCAAGTATTCTATCTGGGGAGCCTAGCCAAGTATCCCGACCCAACCAAGTATCCAAGCTCATCAGAGTAGATATTTGATTAGCCCCATTCAGAGTAAAAAGGCCAAGTTTATTAGCCAAGTAGCCAGGTATCAAAGTCGAGTATCCAAACCCAGCGAATGACTTCATCTTGCGAATAATAGAGGGACTTCATGAAATGCAAAATTTTTGTAATAATAAACTAGTTTGAGTATCTACGATGGGAATAATCTATTTTTACTGCCTAAAAACGAGTTGCTGCTAAATAAAAATAGTAAATGAGACATTTTTCTTAATATGTTCTAACAAGAGCCATTGTGCCTGCCCGAAAAGGTGGTGCTAAATAAGATGCTAACCCTAACTGGATCCACTCGAAAAGGCCCCATCCTTCCTTTAGGTGCGATAACCTGCATGCATTATATATGAGATTATAAAAAGTGGAAATATCTCCCACTTATGTTAAGTATTTCTTTTTATTCTCTCGATTTTGACGTGAGGGGGACTTAGTATTTCGGGGATGATAAAGGGTACCTCTCTCAAAAAATGTGGGTTGTTGATAAAACACACTAAAAATAAGCATCAACCTTCCCTCCCTTGCCATCCCCGACTGTTAGTACCTACACTCTGTGTCTAGCATGCTCAAAGTGACTGTCATTGTAAGTAAGCATTGTCCATCAGTTCAAAACCCTACGAGAAGGACATCTCCAAGACATCCAAGAAGAATACCTGCTCTATCAATTCCCATACAAACATTTAGGCCTCGACACCTGGCATCGACAACATAAACTGGATCAAATATTGGATCGAGTAGCGGCAATTGGCTATGCTTGGCTATCTAGGTAAATGCCCTAAAAAGGTCTGGTTCAGTAAGACAAAAGTTCATTTAAGTGCATCAATGAGCTATGATTCCTCTGAGCTCCAAAAAGAGTGATTTTATGCAACAACAAAAAATGGAATGGGCTATTTTCTATAACCGTTATCCGATCCAAGTGGCCCAGCTGCAGTATCCAAGGTCGAGTCGAGTAGCGCAACTAAGTATCCCAGACCATGTAGGCCCCTTCCCTGTGTTCTGTAGGGTCAAGTTTCAATGGTTAGGTAAACTATTTATGGCAGCTTTATTGATGACCTTCTATATATGAGACTTTATATATTCGACACCTCCTTATCGGGGATCTCCAGAGACTGATGTACTATTGGCATCCATGCATTGACCAGTGAGGAATATGGTTTCTCTAGGGTCTTGTAAACGGATGTCTATCTATTGTAAATCATAAATTGTTACCTTCTAGGCATGGTGGATGAGAAATTGTTCCTGCACAAAGAACAACTACCTCCTGGGCAAGGGGGATGAGGAAAAAAAAGTTAACACAAAGAAAAATAACTTGCTTTCTTCCTGGGGATGGGGTCTAAGAGAAATAGATCCTGCACATATAATAAACACTTGCTTCCTAGACAATTGGAAAAGAGAACAGGTAACACACAAAGAACAACCACTTGCCTCCTTCCTGGGAAGGGGGGATGAGAAAAAGTGAACACCTTTAGACTAACCTCATGTTAACATCTACGTGGTATCACACAATGAATCGCCACCTTTCAATGGTTCATGGGTAGAGTTGTTGGTAAGTGTAGGCAAGCGGTCTTTACTCATCGATGGTAATGGTATTGTTGGGCGGGCCTGTTGTGCTATCTCTGAAAAGTTCTTATGGGTAATCCTTTGTAGTGACTGTGTTTCATCAGGATAAGCTCTTCTATCAGCTCAGGTAGGATTTTTTTACGCCAGGAATCTAGCTCTAGGTCTAGTAGGAACTTGCTCCGTCAGGGTATCATTCATCCTCCTTCCCACTACAGCGAGCGATATAGATCAATCAAACCATGTGGGAAAGCGATCAACAAATCATCAAACTAACACGTGTATACAACACATTGCAGCATATAGAATGCACCTCTCACTTGATGGTGCACTTGGAATTGCTCACCCACTCACTGTAACCACTCGTTCTCTCCTTCAACTGGTTCGTTGTTGCCCAACTCATTTTTTCCTGTGCCTTCAACTGGTTCGTGGTCCACCCACTACTCATTCTTAACTGGTTCACTTTCAATCAGCTGCCACTGGTTTCCGTTGACACTTAGAGCTACTCAGTGGGGACTATTCGAGGGGGCTACTCCTACAGATACACATAGAGGTAGGTTACACATTGAGGTTACGTTACTAATGAGGTTAGGTTACAGTTGAGTACTCATTCAGATCCATTGAGTTAAACAAATTGGAACGGATTGAGAACTGATGAGTCGGGATGATGAGCCTAGCCGAAAGGAGCAGCCAAAGGACACGCATGATGAGGCACTGATACAGAACACATGGGAGGGGGACTACATCTACTCAATGGGAATACTCCTACATAGGCGCATGCTCCCTACAGAGGCAGATAAGGGATACACATATTGCATACACACACAGAATGAGAGATACAAACAAGTTACATAATAGCAACATAGACAATACAATAGCTAAAGTACAGGTGCCTAGGTGCCTTACTTGGCTTTAATACCGAGTCAACTAGGATACTCAAATGCGGGATACTCATAACGGGATGATACGCTACTCAACTTGGATTTGATAATACTCAGTTGCTTGGATTGACTGCTTAGCTTGCATACTTCGCTTTGATACTCTGCGCTAATAAACTGGTATAATCGAATGGGCTAATTGACTTGGCTAATATAAATACCAAACTGAGTTGGATACTCCTTGCTTTATACAGGGTGCTCGATACACTCATTACTCGCCAATGACCATACGGACACCCACATAGCTCTAAACATGCATGGGAAGGGAAGAAGCCACGGGACAGTATGGGTTATTGAGGTGAGTCAGTGAGGAGGTGATTCAACATGCTTGAACAGTTCTAATCCACTATGCCCAGGAAGGTTTGATTCTATGTGTGTTACCAGTTATAGATCCAACGTTACCGGTCTGACATACACAAGATGGAAGTGATTCTACATGTGTTACCTTTTTTCTTTCCCATGTGCCTAGGATGTTATAAGCTACCAACAATTTCCAATACCATCGACCCAGGATGTGGTGTCCTTGCCAACCAAGTAGTCCAGGAGTCAATGCCAAGAGTCAAGAACAAGTTGATTTCTTACTTTATTATACTTGCACTCTGGAAGTAAGGAGTGCAGTCGGGTCATGTCTTTGTGTTAAGTTATGGTATGTTCTATGCTTAGAGCAGTTTACTTCTTTTTATTATTATTATCCACAAATTAGCAATCACATGTATATTAAGTAAAGTGCAGATAGAACATTAAACAATCGACGGAAAACAAGCCAATACAAGAGACACAAGGTGTGGCGGCTAGCCAGGGACAAACCCCAATATGGGGAAACCCTTTGATCAAATCTTCCTTTATCTTCAATAATTCAGCAAAGAGAAATAGTACATAAATCTGATTTACATCAGCAGCAGCAAAACCTAGATCAACTCCAAACTAGGGTAGACAATATCTTGCAAACCGACCGTCAGATTGGCTTGTGTTATAGATCTGATCCAAAAATATAAGATAATAGAAATAAACCCAAGAAATAACAAGATTGGAATAGATAGAAATGCTTCTTTATTGATATCAAACCCTTAAGGTAGGGCAACACCATACATTCACTCCTTAAGGAAAGAGAACACTCCACAAGCCATATGCTTGTTCATACAATAATCCTTGACATCTCTCAATGGGGAGTCTCTAGCCTCTGTATATACCTCATACATACAATACCATGGGTCATTACCATGGTTCCCTCAATACCATCTATCTAATACCATGGGCTTATTACATTATTGCTAACTACTTGTGGTCTCTTACATGATACAAGTGAACCACCTTATTTATTACTATGGCCCATCCCATTATTACATATTCCCTTGGGTAACTCCCTTTGTACCCCATATTATCTCCCCTAGGTATACTAAAGCTTGATTCCTTCACCAAAAAATGCGGCCTTCAGAGGAGAGTCAGTTCCACCTACAGCGCAGTTCTAAGAGAGAGTCTGATGGTCAACACTGGTCAAACTTCCAATCTGCAGTTGCAGCCCTAAATTCTGTGTCTTCCTTCCACACGTCTGAGAGAAAAGTCTCTTTCTGCGCAGTAGGAGAGCAACCCTTTTTTTGTGCAGGAGAGAGAGAGAGATGTGATGAGATGAGAGTGTGAAAATGAGGAAAAGACCTCCTATATTTATACACAAATGTTGATGATGAATAGATGCGACTGTTGGGCTTCTGAGCCTACATGAATTACTAGTTAGCGTGATAATTATTCCATAATCAAAATAAATTCATATCTCCATAAATACTTATCGGAATCGGATGATCTTTAGATCAATCCTACACCTCACGATGAGAGAAATCTAATAAAAATATTATCAGCCATGAATAAAATGACCCACATGGAGTTTGGCGCTAGTTTCCAATTTTAACACTCCCTCTCAACTAGGGAGAACTCCATCTGCAATTCGTCTGTCAGTCGCTACTATAAATGCACTGCCATGTACAACTTGACCCCTGCTCTATTCTCCCTGCTCTGCTCTATTCTATTCTGCCCTATTCTGATCTGCTCTGCTCTACTCTGTTTTGCTCTACTCTGCTTTGTCTGAATTATGAAGAGGAAGAAATGATCGAGAATGTATCATACCATCCTCCACTGTCTCAAAGTCAATCTGAGAGTGTGTACCACTAGTCCCAAACCAATCCTCAACCGACCCAAAGTCAGTGTCATAGTGGGTACAACTCCTACCACTGGTCCCAAACTAGTATCATTGATCCCGGATCAATGAAGGTCATCCTAGCATAGGGAGTACGGTATATACAACGATGCATCCATCGGTACTACTATGGTCCCTATTCTCAGAGGTACTTCCCATGTGTCCCAGACTACATGGGTAGGGTGCCTCGACAGGAGAACTAATCAATCCTATCCACAGGAGAGCGAATCATCGTGTCCCACAAGAGAGCGAGTCATCTTGTCCACAATTGCCATGGAGAACACATCATCCAAGCCTCATAGGAGAACTAATCATCCTGCAACACAATTGTCATGGAGAACACATCATCCAGACCTCATAGGAAAACTAATCATCCTGCTACACAATCATCATGGAGAACACATCATCCAGACCTCACAAGAGAACTAATCATCCTGCTGCATAGTCGCCACGGGGTGTCACAGGGAAAGTTTTGATTCTTTTATCTTGTACATGTACACCACCAAGGGATGGTGAGTCACCTTGTGGTCATATGTCACTCCAAGAAGTACCCCACAGCCCCCGGAGCTCCCAGAGCTCAATACATCATATAGGACCCTCATCAGAGGGTCTTTGAATGACACCAAGTCGTTCTCGGAAAGTCAGGAATTTGACTTTCCCTAGGGGCTTTATCAGAATTTCAACGACCTGTTCATCTGTACCGATATGTTGGAGCCTTATTGCTCCTCGCTGCACCATATCTCAAATATAGTGGTACCTGATATCGATATGCTTGGAGCGATAATGAAATATGGGATTCTCTGACAAACGAATCCCACTCTAGTTGTCACATAGGATCATGGTGGTATCCAGTGTAAATCCAAACAGCCCACTGAAGAGCTTTCGCAACCAAACTGCCTCACAGGAGGCCACGCTAGCACCAATATACTCTACTTCGGCGATGCTCAAAGCCACTGACTTCTGCTTCTTGCTCATCCAGGATATCAAAGCAGATCCCAAGGAGAAACAACACCTAGAAGTGCTCTTACAGTCCACCACATTGCCAGCCCAATCAGCATTAATGTATCCACATAGTCTCACATCTCCGGCGGTGTATCTTAACCCATAAGTAATTGTGCCATGAAGATATCTTAATAGATTCTTGGCACAAATCCAATGTATGTGGTGAGGTTCAACCATATGTTGACTCAATGTGTTGACTGCAAAGCATATATCTGGACGGGAGTTCACTAAGAATATTAATGCTCTGACGAATTGACGATACTCGGTGGCATTTCGTAAAACAGGTCCAGCAGTGCTACCGCTTAACTTCTTAAAGTCAAGCTCCATCGAGGTAGTAATAGGCTTGCAGTCCACCATACCGAATCTTTCCAATATCTTCACCACATATTTTCCTTGAGATAGGAAAATTTCCCTTGACTTTTGCTAGACTTCAAGTCCTAGGAAATAGTGCATCAGTCCTAGGTCCTTCATTTCAAATTCAGAAGCCAACTCCCTCTTAAATTTGTGAATGAGAGGGTCTGCACCTATTAGAAAGAGGTCATCCACATACAACACCAGTATGAGAGGCTTCTCATCTTCAAACTTAAAGTAAAGATTAGGATCAGCTTCACTCCTAGTGAATCCCAGCTTCATCAAGTAGCTATCAACCCTCTCATACCATGCTCGGGGTGCCTGCTTCAGCCCATAGAGAGCCTTCTTCAACCTGCATTCATGAGATTTTCGATCATAAATTTCAAATCCTTCGGGTTGCTCCACGTAGACCTCTTCTTTGATTGAACCATGCAAGAACGCGGTCTTGACATCCATCTGACGTAGGTTCCATCCTCGTGAAGCCGCAAGGGCTATGATCAAGCAGATGGTGGTATATTTGGCAACAGATGCAAATATCTCGCCATAGTCTATACCTTCCTTCTGGGAGAAGCCACGAGCGACAAAACGAGCCTTATACTTTTCCGTACTTCCATCTGCTACATGATTTATCTTGTAAAGCCATTTAGAAGTGACAACTGTCTTGTCCTGGGGTTTGGGAACTACTTCCCAGACATCATTCTTCAAAATAGACTCATATTCTTCAGTCATAACATCCTTCCATACTTGATGCTTGACGACATCTGAGAATGATGAAGGCTCATTTTATATGATCGTGCTCATGATGGTCAGGTATCCCTGATACCTGTTAGGTTTCTTACTTTCACGGAAGGCTCAGGGTGCAGTGTGTCCTTCAGCATCATCGAGTAGCCCCCTAAGCCAAGAGGGCCTCTTCCTAGAAAAGGAAGGCTTAGGTGGATCAATAGGATCCATGGGTTCATCCACATCGAGCATTGTTACATCATATTTTTCTTTCGGTTCCCTAGTGTCAACTTCTTGAGAGCTCCTCAAAGTAGGAAGATCGTCCACCTTGCTGAGAGCCATATTTTCGTCAAAGGTGACATCATGACTAATCACGAATTCCCTTTGACCGGCTACATAGATTCTATAGCTCTTAGTATATTAACCATAGCCCACGAAGATTCCTTTCTTTCCAGATGCACCCAATTTATTCCTCGTCTCTTTCGACACATGAAAATATACAAGGCTTCCAAAAGTTCTAAAATGAGATACATCAGGTTTCTTACCCGTGAACATTTCTTCAGGAGTCTTGAAACCCAATGCTTGATGAGGGCATCGGTTTTGTACATATATGGCGGTGTTTGCAGCTTCAACTCACAGAAACTTCAGAAGTCTTTGATCATGAAGCATGGCATGGAAAGCTTCCATAATCGTACGGTTCTTCCTTTCCGCCAGACCATTTTGTTCAGGAGTATATGGTGTAGTAGTCTCCCTCTTAATGCCAGCCTCTTTACAAAAATCATAAAACTCGTTAGATTCATATTCAGTCCCATTATCAATCCTTAAGATCTTGATCTTCTTTTCAGTTTGATTCTCAATCAAGGCTTTGAAGTGTCGAAACCAAGAGAATACTTCATCCTTATTTTTCAAGAAGTATATCCAAGTCTTTAGAGAATAGTCATCTGTAAAAGTAAGATAATATGATTAGCCTCCCAAGGAGTTCACAAGCATCATACCAGATATGTCTGAGTGAACCAACTATAATATATCGGAGGTCTTGCTTTGGCTTGAGGGGAATGGTCCCCTTTTGAGCTTTCCTTTGGCACATCCCGAACATACACCTTCTTTCTCTACTCGGAATTCGGGCACCTCTGTCACCATTTGTCTTACATTGGGTAGAGTTATAATGAAGGTGGGCAAACCTCCGATGCCAAAGTTCAAACTGAAGAGATGTGTCACAAGACATGATGCCTAGCGGACTTCCACTAACCTGATATAATGAATCAACTCGAAACCCAAGAGTGAAGGCATCTTTAACATTGTTTTTCCATACACGTACCTTACCATCGCTGGAGGTTACCTTGTAGCCTTTGTCTTCTATTGCCGAGATGGATACCTAGTTCTTTTTTAGGTCAGGTACATATAATACATCCTGTAAGTGGATCGTATTACCTTGATTCAATTTAGGAGAGACATTGCCTACACCTTTCACGAGATATTTCATATTATCTCCAAGAACAATTTCCAGGTTAGTTTCTTTCTCTATCAGATTATGGAGAACTGCTTTGTAACCAGTGAAGTGCCTTGAGGCACCACTATCAATAAGCAAAATTCCCAACGAGTCCAAAGGAGCAAATGTAGATAGAGCAGCTGGTAGATAATATTCATCTTGCTTATTGTCAACAGTGTTAGATTCATACCTGGAATTTCTAGCCTTCTTGAATGGTTGTCCTCTTCCCTGATTTCCAGCACCCCTTTTACCTTTGCTATTGGATTTTCCATTCCTTTGATTGCCATGAGAAGGATTTTGATCATCATGCCAGTGTGAATCCCTTCTATGAGGGCATTCTCTTGCATAGTGACTTGCTTTATCGCAAATGTAACATCGTCCTTTTCTTCCACCCTTAGGTCCAACCTTTCTTTTTGATTTAGACCCGGAATTATTTCTTTTCTTAGCATGAGAAGAAAAGGCAGCAGGAGGACCTTTAGGCATGGGCATTTCTTGCTATTCTATCCCTGTTTCTTCTTGAATGCATCTTGCCATTAATTCCTCGAATCTAGGAATTATGTTATTGTTGAGAAGAGTAGTCCTGAACACATACCATTCGAATGGTAATCCTCCAAGAGTCGTGAGTGCCATTTCCCTATCAGTAATAATCTCCCTAATAGATAGGAGATCGTTCTTGATCTCGGTGATTTTTAAGAAGTATGCTTCCATACTCACATCTTTGCCCTTCTTAATTTCCTTCAGCTTATTTCTAAGAAACAAAACTTGATTTGCATCATTAATGTTCAATAAACTCACCAATCTATTGTAGATTTCCTTGGAGGTGTTCAGGTCATAGATGTAGGTCACCAAGCACTTGTCGATAGAGTCTTGGATGATCTTCCTTGTTTTGACTTCACCGGTTTTCCATTTGTTCCTGGCAGCAGCGGGTGCATTCGATGGAGGCTCAACAATATTGCCTCTCACATGGTCCAACACCTTGATCTTCTAAGGTCAGATCGAGAGACATATTCCATCTGTGATAGTCAAACTTCTCACGGAGCTTGTCTTCGGTGAGGAAGAGTGTTGAGTACCCCATAGTTATTTTAGGATAGCCTTGCCAATCTTCTCTTCGGTGATTGCTCTTGCTCTTGCTCGCGCTTTGTCTTCACCTCTGCTCTAATACCATATTAAGTTATGGTATGTTCTATGCTTAGAGTAGTTTACTTCTTTTTATTATTATTATCCATATATTAGCAATCACATGTACATTAAGTAAAGTGCAGATAAAACATTAAACGATCGACAAAAAACAAGCCAAGACAAGAGACACAAGATGTGGCGGCTAGCAAGGGACAAACCCCAATATGGGGAAATCCTTTGATCAAATATTCCTTTATCTTCAATAATTCAGCAAAGAGAAATAGTACATAAATCTGATTTACATCAGTAGCAACAAAACCTAGATCAGCCCCAAACTAGAGCAGACAATATCTTGCAAACCGACCATCGGATCGGCTTGATTCCTTCACCAAACGATGCGGCCTTCAGAAGAGAGTCAGTTCCACCTACAGCGCAGTTCTGAGAGAGTTTGATGGTCAACGCTGTTCAAACTTTCAATCTGCAGTTGCAGCCCTAAATTCTGTGTCTTCCTTTCAGATGTGTGAGAGAAGAGTCTCTTTCTGCGCAGTAGGAGAAGAGCCTTTTTCCTGCGCAAGAGAGAGAGGGAGAGGTGATGAGATGAGAGTGTGCAAATGAGGAAAAGACCTCCTATATTTATACACAAATGTTGATGATGAATAGATGCGACTGTTGGGCTTCTAAGCCTACATGAGTTGCTAGTCGGCTTGATAATTATTCCATAATCAAAATAAATTCATATCTCCATAAATACTTATCGGAATCAGATGATCTTTAAATCAATCCTACACCTCTTGACGAGAGGAATCTAATAAAAATATTATCAGCCATGAATAAGATGACCCACATGGAGTTTGGCCCTAGTTGCCAAATTTAACACTTTGAGATGGGTAAACGGACGAACTATAGTACACATTCTTAGAGAGAGGTGGTTGTGATAGTGGTGGATTACAACAGACCACATCTACCGAGAAATAGTTCATTTTACCCACCTAACACAATGAGAAGATATGGTTTTTACTTACGAGAAGATACATTGAGTTAAACAAATTGATTTGGATTTTGAACTAATTTGTCTTCTGATGAGGCTAGCCGAAAGGAGCGGCCAGAGGGGACTTATTAGTCCTCTGACAAGGGTACACCAGTAGCCTGTCTCTTAGAGGGGAACACAAATGGACAATCTTCTCAGATGGACGCAGACACAGACATGGACGAATAGAGACCTAGCCATAGCAGCCATACCTCGAACCTCCACCACATCACGGCCCAACACCTCCACCTTGATCCTCCACGGAGGAACCATAGACCTAGATATCTTCCTCTAACCTATACCTCAACCTTTGACATCCACCTCACTTGTCGCTATAAATGAGAGAGTTCTCCCTGGGTGGGGACTTGCTTGGGTTGTTCGATTGGGATTTGGCTTTTGGCCTTGGCTTTTGGTTGGGCTTGGATACTCAGCTTTGAAACTTGTACTGGCTCCCGGTTATAGAAAACAACCTCATTCACCAGTCTTTTCTTATAAAATTGCTCTTTTTGTGAGTTTGAGGGTATCATTTCATCCAGGCACTAAAAGTATATTTTCCATTTAATAAGCTATTAAATTTTCTAAAGTTTCCTTAGGATAGCCAGCATGCCTTTTAACCCTTTATAACCTAGAGATAAGCACTCGGTCGATCCTAAAAACCTTCGCCAAGTATGATTTTGATAAATAAAATACGATGTTTAGGGGTTCGGAAGGGTAATTATGCCTATGGGTTCAAAAACTCTAATGTTTCTTTAGGGAACTCGATTCCGTACCTATAGTTCAGGGGATTCCTTCCATCCATTGGTATTGTTCTGGGTCAATTCAAAAGCCTCGCTAAATGTGCATTTAAATAAGGCACAAAGCATTGTTTGGGGTTCCTAGGTAGGATGATGCATCTAGTTCCCTAACTCTCTTTTGCTTAAGTCAAATAGATGATTTCATTTATGTAAGGTTGGCGCCTTCCAAAGCGGCTAAAACAATCCAACGATCAAAGACTGGGGGGGTTTGCTCAAGAAGTTGTTTTGGTCGATCCTAAAAGCGCTCCTCAACAACACATTTTCATAAGGCACGGAGGTTTGGGGGTTCCGGCAAGCATGAGATCCAATCTAGAGGTTCCTGAACTCACATTTTGTAATGGTGAAATAAATCAATTTCCTAATTCCCTCCGGCTTGGGTCTGGCACCTGAATTGGAAATTCAAGGGGCGTAGGCATTAAAAACCTTATGAAATGTGGTTTTGTATAAGGCAAACCCTTGGGTTTTGGGGGTCCTTGTAAGATTCCAACATCCGGGGCTCGAACTCGAGATTTTATTAGGCAAAATTGATGAATTATGGCATTTCTCTAAAGAGGAGGTAACGTTCACACCACACTCTGGGGGGAGAGGCACTATAATCCGAACAACAAGGTCATTGTTAGGTTGTTTCGGTCGTTACCTATGGTTGAGATTGACATGAGAATTATTTGGGTAGTTCTTTCCTCTATGCGTATATGTGTGACTTCAATTAGTTGACCATTAGTTGATTTCCTCATATTAGTATTGTAGCATCATAGTTCTATTAGCCATCAAAGATCTATTTGTAATAATAGTTACAATAGTTGAATTAGTCTCTTAGTGACAACAGTTTGTAGTATACGTGCAATAGTTGAGCCTCTCCGGCAAGTGAGGGTAAGGGACAAGCAAGAAATACTATCTAGGAGGTAGTTGGTCGAGCCTACCCAACTCATGAGGGTACAAGCTAAGTTCCATTTGATAGCAGAACGGAGATAGGGGCCTGCTTAGATGATAGGGGTAAGAGAAGAGGCACAGAGTGATGAGTATAAAGAAAGATGTGAGGTAGAATTAGAAGAGCTATAATAGATAGCTAGAATTAAGATTAGATCATAGCTATAACTTTTGATGACTACCAGAAGCTTTTTAGACCTTTGTATGCCTACCTACCTTGTTTGTCCCAGGGGTAAGCATTTGATTTTCATAGTTTGCCCCAGGAAGTTTGAGCTTTGTGAGAATAGGGATTCCCTTAAACCTTGGAGTATCGTGACAATAACCTAAAGCCTAGGAGGGAGTCTGTCCCAAGAGCATTTGAAATAATCCCTTCTCACTACCCAATTTCCCATCTTGCATAGGCCACCTTCCCACTCCTTAATTTCCCACTTATACGCTAAGTTATCACTCTATAATTTACCTTCTCTAGCCATGTTCGCATTCTCTATCATTTGGATACGCCACCCTCTCACTAGAGAATTGACCAATTTAGGTTGCCAAGATCAATAGTCAATTAAGCATTCTCACAATGCGAGGTTAAAACTAGTTAATTTACCAGTCGCTCAATAAGCAGTTCCAGCACCAGTTGATTGAGTTGGCCAAGTCAAAGTTTAGGTGAAACCCGTAGTAGGAGCAAAGGCAGAAAGAGCGGAAAGAGAGGTTGTTATTGACTCAGTGGAAGCAAGCAACATTAGCTACAAAGCTAACAGCAGAGCAGACATCGAACGATTGTTTGCTTTACTTTTCGGACAAGGTTGAGACACATTCCGTGCCTTGGGGCAAAGGAACCTACCATACCTATTTAGGACTCGCCGACCCACCTGAACTTATTGGGGGGCCAGCCAAACACCTCACCTACCTTTTTAGGACCCTCCGACCCAACTCCGCAGGGGAGACGTGGACAGATTTACTGTTTATGCCAAGAAGTTAGTGCAAGTATTAGGGATTGAAATTGACAGATTAAGGATTCAGGAGATGCCTAGAAAGTGCACAAGTCTTCAGTAGATGCTAAGCCAGCGATGGACGTACAACAAGCTGAACACGAAACAAGTAGGGTATACACGCTTCATATAACCGAGTCTAGACACCAAATTATGACAAACCAACAGACCCAACCATGCCACCAACCACACAGATTAAACTTTCGCTTCGTACCACCCATTTTCACTTGCCTACATAGCCATATTTGGGGGAAAGTTTACAGCCCCTACCTAGATTGTTTGTGCCCCACCTTTCGACTTAGACCTTGAATGCTTCTTTCACTCGAACTTTATTACTTATTTAACCTTCTGACTTCGACTTGTGCTTTGCTCGAATTAGACGACTCATGAGGGTACAAGCTATGTTCCATCTAATAGCAAAATGGAGATAGGGGCCTGCTTAGATGATAGGGGTAAGAGAGGAAGCACGGAGTGATGAGTATAAAGAAAGATGCGAGCTAGAATTAGAAGAGATATAATAGATAGTTGGAATTAATATTAGATCATAGCTATACCTTTTGATGCCGACCAACAACTTTTTAGACCTTTGTATGCCTGCCTACCTTGTTTTTACAAGGGTAAGCATTTGATTTTCATAGTCTGTCCCAGGAACTTTGAGCTTTGTGAGAATAGGGATTCTCTTAAGCCTTGGAGCATTGTAAGAATACCTTGAAGCCCAGGAAGGAGCTCATCCCAGGAGCATTTGAAATAGTCCCTTCTCACTACCCAAATTCCCATCTTGCACAAGCCACCTTCCCACCCCTTAATTTCCCACTTATATGCCAGGTTATCACTTTAAAATTTAACGTCTCTAGCCACGTTCGCATTCTCTATCATTTGGATATGCCACCCTCTCACTAGAAAATTGACTAATTTAAGTTGCCAAGTTCAACGGTCAATTAAGCATTCTCACAATGCTAAGTTAAAACTAGTTAATTTACCAGTCGCTCACTAAGCAGTTCCAGCACCAGTTGATTGAGTTGGCCAAGTCAAAGTTTAGGTGAAATCCGTAGCAGGAGCAAAGACAAATAGTGATCCGGATTTAAACAGGAATGCAACAAATTACAGATATAACCATACATATAGAGATGCAGTAGAAATAATACTTCATTTCATTACTGTAAAATACTGAAATATGCTTACAAACAGAAATGGAAATAAACTAGCTAGGGCGATAGTAGCTTATCTTTGAGAAGAGATGCGGCGGCTACATGCCTCTGAATTGTGTTACAATGAAGCTCGAATGCCTATTTATTGTTGAGAAACAATGGAAAACCCTAAACATCCAAAAACCTAACCCTAGAAGATGAAACGCCAAACTGTGGGCCCGTTTGGGTAAATTGATACATCAACTTCCCGGGGTCGTAACTTTGGCATACGATCTTCGTTTGACGAGCACAATATCTCGTTAGAAAGATATATCCGAGAACTACAACTTTGGGAAGAGAAACATGGGTCCATAGACCCATGTTTCTTCTAGTTTTCCCAAAAATTGTCCTTTAGGGCCTCAACACGACTCCAGAAGTTCGAGAGCCGAAAAATTGCTAAAAATAGTAAATTGTGCTATAATTAAGGAAACTGAAAAGCTGAAACAAACAATGGTGGGGGTCCAAGTGGACTTGGCGGGTGGCCACCAATATCCACCTAGATCATTCCTCCCCCCTTAGGAAGCAATGGTCCCCATTGCATTGAGTTCCTCCATGAGATGAGGAAACATCTATTGAACTTGGTCCCCGGTGAGCCACTTGCCCTGGTGAAGGAGTTGGCCTGATTTGACAACTCAATACAGTTGGATATTCTGCTAGCGAGTGTGCTTGATCTATGTGTCCATGATCCGATCAATTGCAGCTTGTTCCATGCAATCTAGATTTAACTCTATGGGTTTGAGTTGTTCTGCAATGTCGGATGTGTCTAGTAATGGTGGAAAGTATGGCCGAAGGTGGTCCACATTTGACACTGAATGCATGCCAAGGAATGGGGGAATGCTGAGCTCAAATGCATTGTCTCCCATAGCCTTGGTAATGGTGTAAGGACCATATCGGAGTGATCTGAGTTTCTGATAGGCTCCGGTAAGGCATTCCTTTTGCAAATGCAACCAGACTTTGTCACCCACCTGACACTTGTGTGGCACCCGATATTGATCATGTCACTACTTGTACTTGGCATTTGATTTCTCCAGAATGTTGTGGACCTACTGGAAAATATGTTAGATGTGCTCAATGAAGTTGTTTTCCTTATCTGTTTCGGACTGGACATGAGCCGAATCTATGTGAGTAGCTGCAAATGGCATGGCCACATCAATGGGACATAGTGGCTGGAATCCCAAACCCACCTGAAAAGGGATGTGGCCAGTAGAGCTGTGGAGAGTCCGGTTGTAGATCTGCTGAACATAGGGGAGGCTCTCGTCCCCTGTGCGTGGATGCTTTGATTTGTACATGTGCAGAATGTGTACGATCATCCTGTTGACAACCTTTGTTTGGCCATCAATTTGAGGATGGAAGGCTGTGGACTTAGTGAGTTTGGTGTCCAGGATCAACCAGAGACTAGACCAAAATGTACTAAGGAACCTGTTGTCCCGAACTAAGATGATAGACTGTGGGATCCCAAAGTGTACTCACACTCGTTCAAAGAAGAGTTTAACAGTGGCTTCTGCTGTGATATTCTTCTTGCAGGCCACCATAATGGCCATCTTCGAGAACCTGTCAATGACCACAGAAACACAGTCGTTTCCATGCTTAGTAGAAGGAAGGCCCGACACGTAATCTATGGAGATGGATTCCCAAGGTCGACTAGGGGTAGGCAACGAGGTATAGAGGCCTTGCTTCTTGATGGTCAGTTTGGCAATGGTGTAGCCAATGCATGATCTGATGTACTTCCCAACATCCTGTCGGAGATTCGGCCAATAGAAATACTTCTGCAGTACTTCGACCCCGAAATGCCCAACAGCTCGACTGTAGTGTGATTCCCAAATCATCTTGGCACGCTCACTTGAAGGAACACAAAGGCGACCCAGGTGGCATAACAGGGCACCCTGGAGATGAAAATCTGGAACATTCTGGCCCTCCAAGAGTGTTTGGTATGTGTGACCGAATTCTAGGTCGCTTTTGTAGAGAAGTGGCCAATCAGAAGTCTTGTGCCCACAAGAGTTGAGCACTGTGGTTAACGCCATGATCGGTGGTCGACTGAGGCAATCTGCAACATTATTGGTGCTGCCCTTCCTATACTTGATATTCAAATGGAACTGTTGCAGGTATGTGAGCCACTTCTGATGGCGATCATTCTACAATTTCCCTTGGGTCTGTATGAACTACAGAGGTCGATGGTCTGTGTGGATGACCGTTTCCTTCCCCAAAATGTAATGCTTCCACTGTCGGTAGGTCTGCACAATGGAATACATCTCTTTGTCGTAAGTGGGATGCTTCTGGACAGTGTCTGAAAGTGTCTCACAGTGATATGCCACTAGACGACTGTGTTGAGTAAGGACAGCCCCAATAGCATAGTCAGAGGCATTTGTCTCGACCTCAAATGGTTATTGCAAGTCTGGTAATGCAAACACTGGTGCCGAGAAAAGGCGATCTTTCAACTCTGTGAATGCTTTCTGTTGAGATTCAGACCAAAATAATTTTGCTTTCACTCCTCCCTTGGTGACTTGACTCAAGGGCCAAGTGATATGAGAAAATCCCAACACGAACCTACAGTAGAAGTTGGCAAGACCTAGAAAGCTACAGAGCTCTGTCAGAGTGGTTGGAGATGGCCAATCTCGAATGACTTGGATCTTCGTTGGATCCACATGCACCCCCCGTTCATCAATAATGTATCCCAAATACTAAACATGGGTCATGCCAAAAGTGAATTTCTCCAAACTGGCACATAACTTGCTTTGCCGCAGCGTTTGGAGAACCTGTCAGATGTGGTGAAGGTGCTCTTCCCAACTCTGGTTGAAGATCAGGATGTCATCCAAGTATACCACTACAATTGAGTTGGTGAATGGCCGCAAGATATCATCCATTAGCCTCATGAAGGTTGCAGGAGCATTCGTCAATCCGAAAGGCATAACCAACCATTCGAAAAGGCCCTCCTTGGCTTTGAAGGTAGTGTTCCACACATCGGAGGGTTCGATTGGTACCTGGTGATATCCTGACTTCAAATCGATCTTGCTGAAATATTTTTCCCCCTTCAATTAGTCTAGGAGGTCATCAATCCGTGGGATCGGGTACCTATTACAAACGGTGATCTTGTTTAGCGCCCGATAGTCAATACAGAGTCTCCAAGTCCCATCCTTCTTCTGTACCAACACGATCGGGCTCCCATAGGGAGATGAACTCGAACGGATGTGACCTTTCTGCAGCAGCTCCTGAATCTGCCTCTTGATTTTATCGTTTTCCAGAACGGAGCGCCGATAGATTGGTCCATTGGGCAGCGGTGCACCTAAGGTCAAATCGATGGAGTGCTTGAGTTGACAATGTAGAGGAACCCCTGCGGGGGAGGTAAAGATGTCCTCGTACTCCTCCACGACCTTGTCCATATGTAGTTGTTGTGCGAATGGGCCCTGTCTGGAGGTCATGGCCACCGTCTTCTTCTTTCCTTGAGGGCGTATCATCAGGAAAACAAATTTCCCGGTTTTTGAAATGAGCTTATTGCATTGTTTTGCAGTAACCAAAGAGATGGCGGTAGGCAGTGCTACCTCTAGTATCCTATACAACTTATTTCCCAAAGTAACAATAATAGCACGGGACCTTGATTCATACACAGCTTGTTGCTCCCACAAGTGTGGTTGTCCTAATAATACATCACAAACATCAAGGGGAACAACATCACACAATACCTCATCCGTGAAGGGCTTGATGTTATATGGAAGGCGACACTGCTGGCTCACGCGAAGATCCCGTCCTTGGTGAAGCCACCCAATGGTGTATCATTGTGGATGTGTTGTGGTCGGTAAGCGCAGTTGCTTCACAACCTCTACCAAAATGAGGTTCTTTTGGCTCTTGCTGTCGGCAATGAACTGTAGTGGGGAGCCCTTTACCCACATCTAGGAGTGGAAGAGACGCTTCTCCTCCTCTGGATCTTCGGGTTCCTCCTTCTAGATCTTTGTGGTGGCAACGGTGGTGTTGGGTTCCGCATCGATAATCTTCTTCTCTTTGTCATTCCCTTTGTCGGGTTCCGACCCAAAGTTGGAACATGCATCCAATTCTGAAACCTTTAGCTCAACCACCAATAACTGCTTGGCCCGACACTCACTTGTGTTGTGAGTGGAGCTCTTATGGAACTCACACCACTTTCTCGTGTCCTTTTTCAGTTTTTCAGCGTTGTTCTTTGCTTGCAGCTTTCGCGGGTTGTCTTGGGCTGCCCCGCCTTAGCTTTGTCCTTTGTTCTACGGTTTGGGGGCACCTTTCCCTTGCTTCGGATTTGCAGATCCAAAGTCTCGCTTTTTCTGTTTAAATTTTTTCTCGATCTTGACAACATATCGGTATGCCGTACCAAGCAAGGAGATGTTCAGGAATTCTATTTCTTTCTAGACGTACCTATGCAG
Organism: Pinus taeda; assembly: GCA_000404065.3. Taxonomy (NCBI): domain Eukaryota; kingdom Viridiplantae; phylum Streptophyta; class Pinopsida; order Pinales; family Pinaceae; genus Pinus; species Pinus taeda. The sequence goes on from APFE030120898.1 coordinate 86,461, forward strand.
GCAGCCACGATATTTGAGTACCAAATGCTGATCTGAATCCTTGATACCCAACTTTGTGCGAAGGGTATGGAAAATATTGGTAAACTCTGACACGTCTTGGTCCCTTCCCTGTCATAGTGTGGTCCACTTTATGTATTGATCCTCATAGCTTCCGACAGGGTAGTACTGCGCCTTGATGGCAGTCCGGAATGAATTCCAAGTGGGTGCGGCTAAAAACAATGAGGCCGTACTTTCATCCTTCTGCTCACAATAGGTTTCCCACCAATCCTTTATGTGGGGGGTTACTTTGAGAAGATCGAAAGTAACCTTTTCTCGACCGGAAAAATCATTAACAGAAAAATACCCTTCTAGCAGATTTAACCATTTATCTACGATGTCTGCATCTATCTGACCCTCAAATATGGAAATTTCAAAGTTAACTTGTACCTTAAAGGGTGTGGCGCTTCCAAAGTAGCTGCTGGAGGTAGATGTGTCGCCCCTAGGTAGCCGCTAAAGGATCTGGGCAAAGTTTACCAACATCGCGTTCCTTTGTCCCTTGAGGGCCTCTTAGAGCAAGGTTTTGATAAGATCTCATGCACCCTCATCTTTCTTTTCATCTGCCATGGGAGGCCATCGGGATTTGCGAGGCTGGTCTTACAAAGGTTCAACCAGTTCAAGCCCTAACTCCTTATATCCTGACCTCGTTGGGGACATGTAAAGAAAGACAAAGAAAGAGCAAACCACTCTGATACCACTGATCCGGATTTAAACAGGAACACAACAAATTACAAATATAACCATACATATAGAGATGCAGCAGAAATAATACTTCATTTCATTACTGTAAAACACTGAAATATGCTTACAAACAGAAATGGAAATAAACTAGCTAGGGCGATGGTAGCTTATCTTTGAGAAGAGATGTGACGGCTACATGCCTCTGAACTATGTTACAATGAGGCTCGAAGGCCTATTTATTGTTGAGAAACAATGGAAAACCCTAAACATCCAAAAACCTAACCCTAGAAGATGAAATGCCAAATTGTGGGCCCTGTTTGGGTAAATTGGTACATTAACTTCCCGGGGTCGTAACTTTGGCATACGAGTTTAATGCGCACAATATCTCGTTAGAAATATCTATCTGAGAACTACAACTTTGGGAAGAGAAACATCAGTCCATAAACCCATGTTTCTCCCAGTTTTCCCAAAAAACGTTGTTTAGGGCCTCAAAACGGCTCCAGAAGTTCAGGACCCAAAAAATTGCTAAAAATAGTAAATTGTGCTACAATTAAGGAAACTGAAAAGCTGAAAGAAACAATGGTGGGGGTCCAAGTGGAGTTGGCGAGTGGCCACCAATATCCATCTGGATCAAAGAGAGCGGAAAGAGAGGCTTCTATTGACTCAGTGGAAGCCAACAACATTAGTTACAAAGCTAATAGTAGAGCAGATATCGAATGACTGTTTGCTTTATGTTTCGGACAAGGTTGAGACTCACTCTGTGCCTTGGGGCAAAGGAACCTACCCTACCTATTTAGGACTCGCCAGCCCACCTATACTTATTGGGGGGCCAGCCAAACACCTCACCTACATTTTTAGGACCCTCCGACCCAACTCCACAGGGGAGACGTGGACATATTTACTCTTTATAACAAGACGTTAATGCAAGTATTAGGGATTGAAATTGAAGGATTAAGGATTTGGGAAATGCCTAGAAAGTGCACAAGTCTTTGGTAGATGCTAAGCTATCGATGGACGTGCAGCAGGCCGAACACGAAACAGGCAGGGTATACACACTTCATATAACCGAAGCCAAACACCGAACTATGACGAACCAACGGACTCAACCATGCCAACAACCACACAAATTGAACTTTTGTTTTGTACCACCCATTTTCACTTGCCTACCTAACCATTTTTGGGGGAAAGTTTACAACCCCTACCTAGATTACTTGTGCCCCACCTTTCGACTTAGACCTTGAATGCTTCTTTCGCTCGACCTTTACTGCTTATTTACTTCAACTAATGCTTTGCTCGAATTGGACAACCAACCAATTAAACCACCCATCAAACCTTCCTTGAGACCCAAACCCATTCCTACCATTCTTAACTACACAACAATACCCATGGTGTGTGCAAACCTCACGAATCATTTTCTATTTGATTTTTTATACGTGAATAGACAAACATACTACAAAAAATATTGTGCTAGAGGATAGGCAGGGCAGGGGAATTACTGGCTAAACTAGGTAGGAGGATTTTGATGATTGCTTGCCTTTATGAATGGTCTTGCTTAGTTTAAGTTATCACTACTACTTGAATGAAGTAGTTCGAGCTACTGCACACGAACGAAATAGGCAGGGACAAAGAGAGATATTTTGCCCATTGATTTAATGCCAATTGATTGAATGCCCTAGCAGGGACGAGGTGTGAAACAGATAGATAGGGAGATAGTTTTATTCTCCCCAACTTTATGGTTCATCGCATGGATAACTTAGGGCTATGGTGATCAAAAAAAAATCTATGACCATTTTCGCCCGCTAGAAATGTTAAGTTGGCTCGACTAAAAGGAGAGGAAATGTTGAGTTTGTTGGAACCTCGCGAGAGGAAATGTTAATTTTTCTCTACTAAAAGAAGAGGAAATCTTGAGTTTTCTCGACCCCTGGGAGGGAAGCATTAAGCGGGCGAAACTGTTAAGGAGAGGAAATGTTGAGTTTGCTCAACCACCAGGAGAGGAAATGTGAATTTTGCTCAACTAAAAGGAGAGGAAACACTCTTTTTTATCTTTTTTAGGCGTATCCCCAACTAAACATCCAAAGTGACATTTTAGTGAAGGAACAGAGTGTCATTTGATGACGTTTCACATGGCTAGGAGGAATCGCTGGAATAACTACGATTCTTAGGATTGCTTGTTGACTGGTCAATCAAAAAGTGATAACCTGGAAGCGAGATTACGAGCTTGCTATATTTGCTCCTTATTTCTCTGGGGTTTAACTAGCTGGATGTGGGGCCCACTTAGGGGCCCTAAAAAATAGAGGATAGGGAGCCGCCAAAGAAGATATTGGCTAGATTCTCATTTTCTTATTTTTTTGTAGGAGCTTTGCTAGTTAAATAAATGCATTTATGTGCCCCTGAAACAGAGAGAGTGGGTGAGGACAACACAATTGATTCCTGTTGTTAAGGGTATTTATATACTATTTCTTTCATTATCAACCTGGACAATTTGTTAGTGAAAAGGTAGCGTATTAAAGGCAAGACCTATTGGAACTTCCTAAGGTTCATACCTAACCTGCTAAAGTTTCTAAGTTACTTAAAGTGGGGGGATTGCAAAGCTAGGATTGTTAATCTTGTTGGCTGGGAACATGTTGTCCTAGCTAGGCTGGCTGGATCTTGACCTGTGGAGTTAGCTAGGGAAAGTAGCTTTAGAGAGAGAAAGTTGAATTCGTTCTGAAAAGTTTATAAATACATGTCACTTATAATTGAGGGTAGGCAAGCAAGAGTATACAACACATTTCCTTTCTTACTGATACAACACACTTCCTTGCTAACCAATACTCCACTCCGGTATCAGTGGATGGATAGTAGGAGCCAGGTTATTATAGGAGAATTTACCATCCCCATACGCCAGGTTCTCACTCTTGAATTTCCCACTTATACAAGGCCATGTTGGTAATGGGGTAATTAACCAGCAACTCTTAAATACACCACCTTTAGTCTTGTGAATTCACCACTTCCAATAGGCAAAGCTACCTTTTATTCTTGAATTTACCACCTCAATAGCAAGAACTCTCTATCATCCCAAGGCGTACACCACCTTTTATTCTTTAATTTACCATCCTAATAGTTCTAGTATGTCTTGTCCTTCATAGGTATAAGAGTCACTTAACGTACCTCAAACCCTAAGTTGAGCATAGCGAAAGTGAACACAACCTAACACTTTGTGGACTATTTTGAATTTTTCCCCAATTGGCTCTTGAGCTACAAACCCCAAACACAAAGTGATCCCATAAATTGAGCGCAGATGGGTTTTTCTAATTAATTCCAGAAGGCGTAATGGAGGGTTTTGGAATACGATGACTAGAAATGCGTATTGGTAGCAATGCTTGGAAACTTGGTTAATATAGAGAAACGATCTAAAAGTGTATGGTTCATAGAGAATAAAATCTAGTTTGAGTGGCTGATGATAGATTTTTATCGTCTCCCCCAAAAGGTTAATTATATTGCATGAAACCTGTGGATAATAAGGTTTTTCCAAATCTGTTGAAAGCGAACTTGTTATCTTTTCTGGTTTGGGTATGCTAGGGAATGCATATAATTTCATTAAGTTGTTGTAGCGAACCTTTGACTCAGGCAAGTGTTATCATTCCTTCCCACTACTTGAGGAGGCAAGTGTTATATTGATCAATCACCAAAAATTCTGTCAAGTGTTTTCAACCGACAAGCAAATTAAATAACCTCTCTCTCGGTCTACCTTCTTTACAGACGACACTGTTTCAACATATACTGGTCAACAGCTTAAGAACCCAACAAGCAAATACATGTTATCTCTTGGTGCACCTAAACTGCTAAATGATCCGTCCGTTGGCCCGCCCCACCTGGTAGTTGGTAAATCACTAACTGAATAACCCCCACTCAATCCTATCAAAAGTCAAAATCGTACATCCATCGATCACCACACTACATTATCAAACAATGAGGCCATGAATAAATTGAAAAGCCCATTATGAGCACCAATTCTTCCTTCGCGCCTTTCACGAAGGTTTCTTATTCCTTACCTATGATGCAATCAAGGAGAAGTTGGGCCCTGAAAAACTTGAACTCCTCTAGGTAGGCTCGTACATCATCAAACATTGTTTGGTGAAGGGGGCATAAGTGCTTGCCTATGCTGAAGGAGAACAACTCTTTGACCCCTCGGTTTTATTTGAATAAGTTCTACCCATAAGCTTGCACACATTACCCACTTGAAGCTGTATGTATATATGATTGTTGGTTTTTGTTTGACATCTCTTTTATGGGCCCATGGTCCATAATCAATTTTTTGCAACTTATACTTATATTTTTTTTCTTCTATTGTACAAATAGTTCCTCAAACCAAATGTCACATTAGCTTTGTCAATGGTGCAAGCCATGGGACTCATAATCTTGCTTCAACCAACTCATTTACTCCCTCTCACATGCTTTACCTCATTCAAGTGGCGTCTGCTTGGATCTGGCCACAAACAACTAGTCTGAGTATGATAGTGTGATTGGAATACTTGCAGATGAAATCCACCTATGTATCCATCATTTCAATGTCCATCTCAATTCGCAGGTCCTCGTCATGCAGTTAAAGAACTTTGAAAGCTAAACCATGATCCATGTCTTTTCATAAAATTTATACTGTTTGACTTATCTAACAATGATTTAATACCATTACCTTCAGTCATGTCCCTAGAAGTTATAATTAGTTTTTATATCATATTCAAATCAAGTTTTGGATTAGCATTTATCACATGAAATCTGTTAAAATTGGCAACTAGGGACAACCTCCATGTGGGTCATTTTATTTATGGCAACTGATATTTTTCTTGGATTCCTCTCTCCGAGAAGTGTAGAATTGATCTAAAGATCATCCGATTCTGACATGTATTTATGGAGATATGAATTTATTTGTATTATTGAAAATTTGTCAAAGTCGGGCAGCAACCAAATTACCCCCAGCTCAACCTCAACGTGGCATTATAAAAAAGAAGAGGTCTCAAGTCATTTGTCACTCACACACTTCTCTCATGATCTCTCTCCACTTGTTTGAGTTTGGTGTCAAGAGAGGTGTTGACCACTACGTGTCAACTACCTTTAGTAGTACACCCCCTTTTCGCAAAAGGGATAGCGCTTGAGTGACGTGTCCGTGCCTATCATCATCAACTTGATCATATTGTTTTGTAAACTCAGTCTGCATGTGTAAATTGTAAATAATCTTAGCAGATCTGAGTCATGTATGTAACTTGCCTAGGTGGACCTAATTTTCTAGTGATAATCTATGTTCCGGAAGGTTTTTTGTGCCACCAATCCATGATCGGCAGAGTTTTTCTTCACCCTAACCCCAAAGCCGGAATGAATTTTGTCATTAGAATCTTAGAGGAATCCTAGTGTGTTAATCTGCTAGATTATATTTGTGTCGCGGAACTGGGTGGTCTATGAGGGTCTATGTCAAATGGGTTTTTTCCCTTGAGATGTAAAATTTTAAAAGGCATGATGTAAAGTGTCTTGAGGGTTAGAAAATGTTTTAATCCCCTCATAAGTCCTCAGTCCTAGGTCCTAGGCGATTTTTCCAAAGGCTAAGTTCGAGGATCCATTTAAAATAAAAATTAAAAAAAAAATTGAAAAAAATAAAAAGACAATAAAAAAATGAAAGATATAAATAATTAAAAAATAAAAATTAAATTAAATTTAAAAAAAAAATAGTAATAAGTCAAATTTTTGAGTAAATAAATGCAAAATTTGAATTTTAAATATATTAAAATGCATTTAAAAATTCGACGGATGAGATTAAAAGATATCTTGATCCTCATCGACGGTCGAGATCATTTTGACATGGATCACTCGAACTAGCCGTTGGGAATTTTTCCTTTAAATAGGGTGTTAGGGGTCATTTGAGATCAGAGATTAGATCTGAGAGTCTGGTGCTAAAGAAAGCTCTCTTGTAGTCATTTTTGTGCAATAAAGAAAGACTTTGGGGTTAAAAATCTTGCTGGTGTTACTCTTCTGGAAATGTTGTAAGATCTTTTATTCTTTCTGCATAATTTTATTTTCAGCTATTGATTTTAGCTTGATGAAGTTTGATTCAGGCACAGGTATCTTGTCTGATCTCTAGGGTTTGAATGATAGTTTAGATTCTGAAATATAATGGCAGGTATCTCCATTTGATCTGGATTTCACTATCGTTTTTTCCCTCTATGTTAATGGTTGATTGTAAGCTGTGCAGGAAATCCCTTTTTTTAGATTACTGGGTGTTAGGGGAAGTTCTCAGCTGAACCAGCCAACTCCCGGATTGTGTTTTCTGAAAGAGGCCAGCTAGTTTTTAGTCCCGGGCTTATCATCTGATTTTTTTTAATGAATGCATGAAGGGTTTTCTGAAGTATCCAACATTAAAATTCAAATTCTGAAAATATTTATGTGGCATAACAAGAAATCTGGCTATTTTAGAGTCTGCAGTTTGTGAATATTGTAATTATTTAGTTAGGGTTTTCAGTTTCCTTTCTTGCACATATTATCTTTGGGTGTTTTGTTTTGCCATTATAGGTTGCAGGTTACAAGTCTGAGGAGAAATTTTTGTTTGAAGCCAGATCTAGGCCTTGGAGGGTAAGATCTGGCCTCAAGATCAGTTCTTGTAGGTTTTTTGTTGAAGAAATTCGAGATTTTCCAAGGGATCTGTTTGTTGGGGTTTCATTTAAAATTGCTTTCCAAAAATATCAACTAGCAATCTTGCATTCCAAGGGTTTTAAAATCATTCATTTTCAGATCTAATTTTTTTTTTTATGAGGGTTTCAAGAAATCTGAAGGAGAGCGAGTCAAAAATTTTGTCAAGATTTTTGGAAAATATTTAGAGCTCCTCTCACTCTGCTGCAAATCAAATCCTTGTCACCTCACGGCTCCATTTCCGCATTTCTCTTCAGCATTACTTCCTGCGGATTCCTTCCACGCTACTCCAACACCTGCGAACAAAACAAAAATAAAAATAAAAAATATTTAAAAATTAAAAAATTAAAAAATATTTTGAAAAAGCTTAATAAAAAAATTGAAAATTTATTTTTTGTGGTCCATTTTTCTATAGCTAAACGCACTTAAAATGTTTATTTACAAGTTGGCTATATGAAAGTGGTAGTTAGTCAGCATTTAAATTTTATGATCATTTAAAGCATTTAATTTTTCTTGAAGTTTAATTGCTGGATCATTTAAAGGCATTGTGCATTTGTTGAACATCTTACATCGCTTGGGTTATTTGATGATAAATGATTGTTCTACATGGTTTATATTTTTGCAATATTCAATAAATAATCATTTAATCATTAGCTCCTTAAGGCACTGGTCTATTAACTTAATAAAATCAATTAAGTGCTTGTTTCCCCTCATGTCTCCCAACCCAACTGGTCCATAGTTGGTCATCCATTATCCCATAGGGCCTACCCCCCTTAGCCGCGGGAGACAGGCTTAAACAGAGAGATTGGGGATCAGGGTGACAGCCCCCGATCTGAGTGTTGTCGTGACAATCTGTGCGACAACAAGAGGTCTAGAAGGAGAAGCCCTAGCTGCAGTGGAAGGGAGAAGCCTTAGCCGCAGTCTTGAAGGAGATCTGGCCGCAGATCTAAGGAGCTCTTATACACAGCAGAGGAGGCTCTAATCCACATCAAGAGGGAGCCCTTATCCACTGTAAAAGGGAAGCCTTAATCCATTGTCCAAAGCGGCTCTCATCCGCAGCTAGGAGGAGCCCTAATATGCAGTCCTGAAGGAGACATAACCGCAGTCAAGAAAAGGCTCTTAGACGCAGTCAGTAAAGGCTATAAGCCTCAACAAATATAGGCTCTAGTACACAGTCAAGGAGCCTTTGATCTGCTGTCAAAAGGAGCTCTATCCCGCAGCTAAAGAAGCCCTAACTTGTAGCCAAGTAGAGGTCCTAATCCGTAGTCACAAAGAAGCCTTATCTGTTGTCAGTAGAGAGCCCTAGCCGCAGCAAGAAGGATCTCTATAACAGCATGAAGGATCATAGAAAGAGCAACATGGAAATCTCTGTGACAGCATGGAAAATAATGTTGTTCTAGGGCATAATTAAGGTGTGCTTGGAAGCCGCAGTCACAAGGTTAGACAGGGCTAAATATGAATGTGTTTGGGTGCTGTCAAATGCTGTTAGCGAGGCTGAGTTTATGAAGAAGTCATCACTATTGTTTGGAACTGTTTGGGTGCAGCAGTTGTGTTAGGGAGATAAGTATAAGCGTTGGGCTTGAAACTGTCTCAATGGGGCAACGTGGAGAGAAGCATCCTATTGGAGGACAACCACAGCCATTAGGAGCAATTCTGGGCCAGTTTGATGGGTTGTTAGGGACTGTGGTTAGTACCCTAACCAGTCCCAGAATTGCAGCATTGTAGCAAGCTCAAGTGTTGTCATTTCTGTAGGCTAAATGTTGTTGCATTAATGATGAATGGACATTATCTGGGATACATTTCCTACAGGGGTTGCTATGTGTTAGGCCGCAGGCCATAGCACCATAGCAAGGGCTGCTAAGGGAAAACACGGAGGTGCCACAGTTTCATAGGGAGGACTTATTCAAGTGCCCAAATCAGATCAGCTATCTACTGTAGAATGAAATCAGATTTATGAGCAGTGTTTGGACTGATTGCATTTACAGTTGAAAGCCAAAGCTGCCTAGGTCTGATCAAGCTACCTAGAAGTAGAATTATGCCATGTTTGACCTTACTGCTGCTATCATAAATATCAGTTTTGTATAGTTGTACTATCTCTCTCTCTTCTTGAAGATTATAAGAAGATTTGATCAATGGTTTCCCCACATTGGGGTTTGTCCCTGGCTGGTGCCACATCTTGTGTCCTCTTGTCTTCTACTGTTTATGTTTATGTTCAATCTGCATTTTACTATCATGCCGATGTGATTGCTAATCTGGTTATTGACATTGAGCTAATAAGAAAATTGAAGTAAATTGTTCTAAGCATAGAATATACCTAAAATTAACATGGTATCAGAGCTGAGGTGAAAAAAAGCCCAAGCAAGAGTGAAAGAGCAATCACTGAAGACGGAAAGGACAAAAGGCTCAATGGGCTCCTCATCCCACTTCCTGGTTGAAGATAAGCTCCGTGAAAAGTCTGACTATCACGGATGGAAGATGTCTCTTGATCTGACATTAGAAGAAACCAGAATGGTGGAGCAAGAAATGCCTTCTAATAGAGGCAACCCCACCGCTTTCTCCGCTCATGCCAAAAGGAGAAATAATGCAGGGTCTAAAGGTCACTTCAATGGAAAGCCCGGATCTAAAGGTGGAAGGAAGGGTAGATGCTTTTCTTGCAATAAGTTTGTCCACTATGCAAGGGAGTGGCCAAATAGAAGGGACACATCACATGATGATGATCACAATCATTTCAGGGGAAACTTCAGCAACAATGATCGAAGGAATGACTAGTACAATGGCAAAGGAAAAAGGAATGCAAGACATCAAGGAACTAGTCGACCCTCCAAGAAAGCAAGGAACTCCAAGTATGAAGAATCAAATGTTGTTTTTGATAAGCAAAAAGAGTATTATCTTATATCGGCCCTCTCCACTTCCTCTCCTCCGGACACTTTGGGAAATTGGCTCATTGATAGTGGTGCTTCAAGGTACTTCACCGAATTCAAGGAAGCTCTCTCTAATTTGATAGAGAAGGAGACAAACTTGGAGATTATTCTTGGAGACAATTCCACCTATCCCATAAAGAGTGTAGGGAATGTTACTCTTCAATAAAAGCAAGGTAACTCGATTCATTTACAAGAAGTTTTTTATGTACCTAATCTCAAAAAGAACTTGGTGTCCATTTCGGCAATGGAAGACAAAGGTTACAAGGTGGAATTCATCGATGGAAAGGTACGTGTTTGGAAAAGGATTTTTAAAGATGCTTTTACTCTTGGGTTCAAGGTTGGCACTTTGTATCAAGTTGCAGGAAGTCCACTGGGAGCCATGTCTTGTGACACATCTCTACAATCTGATCTATGGCACAGGAGGTTTGCCCATCTTCATTGCAAGGCTCTTCTTGATGTGAGACAGATGGTGACAAGATGCCTGAATTCAAAGAAGAGCATGAAGGTACATGTCCGATATGTACCAAAAGAAAACTTACAAGGGGACCATTCCCCTCAAGATATAGCAAGACCATAGATGTGGAACAACCCGAGGGGTTTGAAGTTCATGACCAGGAATCTCATATATACAGAGGTTAAAGAAAGCTCTCTATGAGTTGAAGCAAGCACTCCGGGCTTGGTTTGAAAGGATTGACAGCTATCTGATGAAGTTGGGATTCACTTGGAGTGAAATCAATCCGAACCTTTACTTTAAGGTTGAAGATGATAGACCTCTCATAATGGTGCTTTATATGGATGACCTTTGACAGGTGCAGACCCTCTCATTTACAAAAGTAAGAGAGAGTTGGATTCTGAATTTGGAAAGGTGAACTGCAAGCCTGTGACTACCCCGATGGAGCTTAACTTTAAGAAGTTATGTAACAGTGCTGCCGGACCTGAATTGGGAAATGCCTCTGAGTATCATCAACTCATAGTAGCATTGATGTTCTTGGTGAAATCCCGTCCATATATATGTTTTGCAATTAGCATGTTGAACCAATATATGGTTGAGCCTCATCACTCACATTGGATTGGTGCCAAGAATCTTCTGAGATATCTTCGAGATACAATCACTCATGTACTGAGATACACTGTCGAAGATGTGAGGTTGCATGGTTACTCTACTGTTGATTGGGCAAGCAGTGTGGAGGATCGCAAAATCACTTATGAGTGCTGGTTCTCTTTGGGTTCTGCTTCGATGTCCTGAATGAGCAGCAAGAAAAAATCAGTTACTTTGAGCACTGTTAAGGCCGGATATATAACTGCAAGTAAAGCCTCGTGTGAAGTTGTTTGGTTGGAGAAGCTTTTCAGTGAGTTGTCTGGACATGTGCTAGATACCACCATGATCCTCTGTGACAACCAGAGTGGGAATCAATTATTGGAGAATCTTGTGTTTCATGATCGCTCCAAGCACATATACATCAGGTACCACTTTATCCGAGATATGGTACAGTGAGGAGCAATAAGGCTCCATCACATTGGGAGTGAATTGCAGGTCACTGATATTTTGACGAAGCCCCTAGGAAATGTCAAATTCTTGACTTTCAAGAACGAATAGGAGTCATGGAGAAACCCTCTCTTGAGGGTCCTGTATGATATGGATATTGAGCTCTGGGAGCTTCGGGGGGGCTTGGGGTACTTCTTGGAGCAATGAGCAACCATAGGGTGAGTGGTTCAGCCTTCCCCTAGTGGTTTGCTATGTAGGCAAGATGAGTGGTTCAGCCTTCCCCTAGTGATTTGTTGTGTACAGGCTGAGTGGTTCAGCCTTCCCATGGGATACCCCATGGCGACATGTAGGCAAGATGAGTGGTTCATCCTTCTCCTATTGAGACATCCTACCCATGCAGTCTAGGACTCATGGGAAGTACCTCTCATCTGGCCAATGAGTAGGGAAATGAGGATAGGGACCATAGTACTATCGATGGACACATCATGTACTACCGTACTCCCTATGCTAAGATGATATTGGTCTGGGATCAATGGAACTGATTTTGGATCAGTAAGATTGGTATGAGACACTCTCTATTTAGAACTGATTTCGGATCAGTAAGAGTGGTATGAGACACTCTCTTCATGGGACTCACTTTGGGTCAATAAAGAACGGTATGATACATTCTCGATCACTTCTTCTTCTTCATAGTTCAACAGAGCAAAGCAGTGGAGGGCATTGCACTAATGGCAGAGATAGTATAGACTGGCAGATGAATTAGGAGATGGAGTTCTCTCTAGTTGAGAGGGAGTGTTAAAATTGGAAACTAGGACCAAACTCCATGATGGCAGCTAATATTTTTCTTGGATTCCTCTCTCCAAGAGGTGTAGGATTGATCTAAAGATCATTCGATTCCGACATGTATTTATGAAGATATGAATTTATTTGTATTATTGACAATTTGTCAAGGTCGGCCAGCAACCAAATTACCCCCAACTCAACCTCAACGTGGCATTATAAATAGAATAGGTCTCAAGTCATTTGTAACTCACACACTTCTCTCATGATCTCTCTCCACTCGTTTGGGTTTGGTGGCAAGAGAGATCTAGAAAGAGAAGCCCGAGCCGCAGTCCTCATGAAGAAGCCCTAGCCGCAATTGAAGTGAGAAGCCCTAGCTGCAGTCTTGAAGGAGATCTGGCCGTAGACCTAGGAGCTCTTATACACAGCAAAGAAGGCTCTAATCCGCATCAAGAGGGAGCCCTTATCCGTTGTTAAAGGGAAGCCTTAATCCGTTGTCCAAAGAGGATCTCATCTGCATCTAGGAGGAGCCCTAATCTACAATCCTAAAGGAGACATAACCGCAGTCAAGGAATGGCTCTTAGACATAGTCAGTAAAGGCTCTAAGCCTCAACAAAGATAGGCTCTAGTACACAGTCAAGGAGGCTTTGATCCACTATCAAAAGGAGCTCTATCCCACAGCTAAAGAAGCCCTAAGTTGCAGCCAAGTAGAGGCCCTAATCCGCAGTCACAAAGAAGCCTTATCTGCTATCACAAGAGAGCCCTAGCCGCAGCAAGAAGGATCTCTATAACAACGTGAAGGAGCATAGAAACAACAGCATGGAAATCTCTGTGACAACATGGAAAATAATGTTGTTCTAGGGCATGGTTTAGGTGTGCTTGGAAGCCGCAGTCACAAGGTTAGACAGGGATAAATATGAATGTGTTTGGGTGCTGGCAAATGCTGTTAGCTAGGCCAAGTTTATGAAGAAGTCATCACTGTTATTTGGGATTGTTTGGGACTATTTGGGTGCAGCAGCTATGTAAGGGAGATAAGTATAAGCATGGGGCTTGAAACTGCCCCAAAGGGGCAGCGTGGAGGACAACCGCAGCCATTAGGAGCAATTCTGGGCTAGTTTGATGGGTTGTTAGGGACTGTGGTTAGTACCCGAACCAGTCCCAGAATTGCAGCATTGCAGCAAGTTCAAGTGTTGACATTTCTATAGGCTAAATGTTGTTGCATTAATGATGAATGGACACTATCTGGGATACATTTTCTATAGGGGTTGCTATGTGCTAGGCCGCAGGCCATAGCACCATAGCAAGGGCTACTAAGGGCAGACAACGATGTGCCACAATTTCATGGGGAGGACTTATTCAAGTGCCCAAATCAGATCAGCTATCTACTGTAGAATGAAATCAGATTTATGAGCAGTGTTTGGGTTGATTGTATTTACAATTGAAAGCCAAAGTTGCCTAGGTTTGATCAAGCTACCTAGAAGTAGAATTCTGCCATGTTTGACCAGCATTAACTTCTCTGGTCAAGACCTTATTGCTGCTATCATAAATATCAGTTTTGTATATTTGTACTATCTCTCTCTCTTCTGAACTATTGAAGATTATAAGAAGATTTGATCAAGGGTTTCCCCACATTGGGGTTTGTCCCTGGCTGGTGCCACATCTTGCGTCCTCTTGTCTTGGCTTGTCTTCTACTGTTTATGTTTATGTTCTATCTGCATTTTACTATCATGTTGATGTGATTGCTAATCTGGATATTAACATTGAGCTACTAAGACAATTGAAATAAATTGCTCTAAGCATAGAACATACCTAAAATTAACAAAATCACATGTTGAAAGCAAAAACATGGCATCTCATTACGCATAAAATCATCACATTATAAACAACATAGATACATGTACAAATGAAATGAATCACACAAACATTTCATCCAAATAAAGGTGCACCAAATCATGTAATAGAAATTTGAATCGTTCCAAAAAGATGTGTCTTTCCCCCATCAGGCTGCATATACATCAAAAGCTTATCTAAAAAAAGGAGGGAATCTAACGCATAAATAGAACCCCTCACGCCTATGGGGGGAATTCTAGCTAAGGGATCTATGTCCTCGACCAGTAGAGCACCAGTATCTCTTGCAGCTCTATCTCTGGCTTGATCACACATGACTTAACCAGCCATCATGGCCCTCCCTCGTGATTGGACTCCACTCTCTAGGGATCCCAGTGCGGGCATCTGTAATCTTGCTACTTTAGTCCTACGAAACCTACTTAGAGAGTCCCTGAAGAACCACATCCAACTATTGCTTTAGATACTATAACAACTCTACCTCCTATCCAACTCAGGGGATGGAAAACCCTACCTCGTCATCATGGTGGCATCATTGCAACCCTTCTGCTACCAATGTCACTATCGCTATATCTAAGCCTACTGGTCCCACTGGTCCTACATCTGCACAAAGCAAGTCAAGGTCATCAGTATCTCATACCCATCATAGTCAAAGAAAACACAAAGCCAAACCAGATACACCTATGAAAATATTTAAGGTACAAAATGAGTACTCACCCATAGGACCCCAACCCTCTCCTAGAGGGTTCGACAGCTCATTGTTAGCATGAGAATCTATACCTGTGTAGGGGTACTTAAGAATCACCACAAGTTGATTCTCCTAGACAACAACAAATTAGGGAGTGTAGACCTATCCCATCTGTTGGGGCCTTCATTAATTTTGAATGATTTTGACCGGTTTTGACTGTCTAAAGGGCGGGAAAGAGACAGATGGCAGAAACGGTTGGGTGGCGGAACGAATAGTTGCAGAGGAGTGGTGGCAAGGTGGCAGCAGAAGGAAAAGGCAGTCGAGGATACAGGAAGGTGCAGAAGCAGCCAAGAGAGAAAGCAGTCGAGCGAGGACTTGCAGTCTAGGCAGCCAAGAAGGACATGAAAGGGGAAGACCAGAGAGGAAGAAGGTTGTTGTTGAACCCACCAGAGGAAGGAGCCGGGTGCAGAAGAGATACACAGTTACAGAGGCCAAATGAGAGTGTGCTGGGATCCGAGGGACTTGGTCGCGGAACTGATCCAACCCGAGCGACTGAGTCGGGTATTTTATGTAATGCTTATGGTGAATGTCGGATTATGATGTATTCTGTTATGTTAAGTTAATATAAGATAGAGCTTATGGTTATTGTGACTTTTAACGTATTAAGCATCGTGTTTAGTGGATCCATTAAAATTTTAAATAGTCTATCTATTGCAAGGACGATGTTTGTTTTGTGTTCTTTATAACGGATCTATGCATATGATTTAAGGATATTGTTATCTCTGTTTCACATATCATGGATATGTATGTGTAGGGTCGTTTGTGCCCGGTTGATATTCTCTCGACCCTATGCTGAACCCTTCTCCCTTTTGGTCACGACACACCTCGAGTGAGACTGCTTGCCCTTCGGGGTCAGGTGAAAATGTCAGCGCTATCCTATACTACAGCGGACCATTGTTGGCCTCCTGTGCCCGAACCTAGGGTCTTTTCCCTGATGACTCTTTCGAGCCAACAAATGGTTCCATTGCTGGGACATGAAGTTGAGAGAACTGGTTCAGAATATGGTGTCAAGCGTATTTAAAAGAGAGAACAGAGACTGGTGGAACCATAAAGTAGATCAATTTGTGGCAGAGAAAGCTGCCCGCGGGAATCAATCGATCGACAAAGTACGTGAGGGGATTTTGTACACTGATGGTATAGATGACCAGTATGAAATTTTCTGGTGCATGTTCCCGAGGACCTATACAATTGGCTGAGAGAGCTGAAGAAGCAGAATCAATCAAGTGGCTCGGCGGCCATTCGCCATAGTTGGACTTCGTTCGATAATGCATTATTACAGTAGCTAGATAACGATCGGCTGAGGGCAATCGATTTCTGGGTGAAGACTACGATGGAAGGGTACGTGGTCGAGTTTGCTGCGGAGAGCTACCAGTCCTTCTCAAAGGCAGACGCTGTGTTCAGCGCCGCGCTGAGGGGGGAGTTGATAAGAAAAGTCCCAACGTGGATTAAGATGTTTCTGGTAGAGGAAGGACTGCTATCTTTACCCATTGTCGGGATGGAAGCGTAAAACCCCAGTATTGGGGGAAGGAATTAGAGGGGGGAAAGCTTCCTATAGAGGGATAGGGATGTTACGAGGGGATGGATGCGGAAGGATTGAAAAGAGCTAGGGATGTTAGAGCACAGAGGAGGGCACTGCTAGCGGACAAGTGGTAGGCAAGAGCGGCTCAGGTTCTAGGGACGAGAAGGAGGGGACCCCACCAAATAAGAGTGGTGATCGGAAAATCCCGAGTTAAGGCGAAGGGAGAAGGTGGTGCTAGGCAACCCGAGTGCATGAGAGAGGGATGTTGGAATGAAAATGAAGGGCGTTTCCTACAAGTTGTAGAAATAGGATCGCAACAAGAGACCGAAGGAGGACCGTCTCAGAAGGTTGCAGAAATGGAATCGCAACATGGAACGAACGGGGGATCTTCCCTGCAAGATGTGGAAGTAAACTCGCGAGATCAGAAACCATATCGGCATGAGGAAAGAGATGACGATAATGTGGGCGATGGGATGAGGAGGTTGTTCGATGAGGAAGAAGCATCCATCAAAATTCAACAGCCCCAACCCCGAAATATAAGTGGCGTTTTCCCCAACCTTCCCCTAGTACTTTATCACAAACTAGAAGAATTTGTCATTAGCTTAGCCAAGGCAGCATGAGTATTTAATGTGCAGGAGAAATACAAGACCGATCTCAATATTGGAAGTAGTACAAGAACCGGCTAAAGGTTTCGTGTTGTTAGCCCATACTCACAGCAGTATGGCGGGATTGTTTACTAGATACCCGGAATTTGCAGGAAGGGGAAACGAGGATGTGGAGCAGCACTAGTACCTCTGCGAAGCCATCTAGAGGGCTCGTCAGACTCCGAATAACGTTTGGGTAGTGGAATTCCATACCACGCTAAGAGAATAGGCTCTACGCTGGTTCATAAAGTGGGCAGAGCAGAACCAAAATCCCACCATAGATGATATTGAGAAGCGATTTGTGCAAGAGTTCAAGGTGTTGCAGACAGATTAGCAGGGGTTATCAGAGTTGGGGGAAATCAAGCAGAGGGAGGGTGAGACGGCTTGGGAGCTCATGCAAAGGTTTAAGGATGCCATTGCCAAGCTGAGTTACACCCTGGACCCAAACCACCAGTGGGACTGGTTTATCAAGGCACTCTTGCCCTTGACCAAAACACTGCTGACACAACAGAAGATAGGAATCCTGCAGGATGCAATGGAGCAAGCCTCTTGAATAGAAGCAATGGCAGGATACCCCCATCAATACAAGGGAGGCACGAGTCTGCAAGATCCGGCGATCACAGGCCTGCAAAGCCAAATCGCGAACTTGGCCGAGAAGCTGAGGGATCTCCAGCCCGTACGACCAGCCAGGCCTAATGTTTGGTGCAACCATTGCCTGGTGGAAGATCATGTTGCAACGGAATGCCCATAGTAGTAGGGAATTAATCAACTAGGAGGGGTGGCGGGGTCATCAGAGGCCCCTCCCACCGCAGGGGTTGTGGCAGTCGAAGCGCAAGGACCCTTCCCAGGAAGGAATAACGCAGACTTCTGCAAGATCTGTAGGACATATGGACCCCTGTCGCAAATGTGCCCAATTCTGCAAAAGTACTCTAATGTCCCCATGTCCCCAGTAACAACTACTGGGAGTTCTACACATCGACAACTCATCACACCGATCAGTGCCGAACGTTGGACGGTCTAGCAGAAAGACTGGACAAATCCACGTTCAGGGTCAATGAAGCAAGCCGAAGGAGGTGAGGAGGAAATGGATGCAGAGGAAGAACGAGAGGAATAGGGCCATTAAGGTGCTACAACTGCGACCAGGAAGGACATCTCGTGAGAGAATGCCTGCTCCCAAGGAGACCCTGGTGTTCACAATGCAGAGTTAACACCCATGCGACAGAGGACTGCCCAGAGCTCATTCAACGGGGGGTCAACTTGGTGAATGTTGAGCCTTGGACTGACGATGGCTTCCCCGCGACCAATATCAATATAGTCACCCGAGGAGGGAAGAATATAGGGGAGGACCGCTATGCCGAGGACCCCCCACCCCCCTTGATCGTTAAAGCAGTATCACCACAGAAGGCATATCAGCCCGAGCGCAAAAAACAATATTATTAAGAAGCAGCCAAATTGTTCGAGGGGATGACCGAAGATAGGGACACCCAAAGACCGCAAGTCCACGTGACCGCTCACACCCAGCCGATTGGGGAATGGTTTAAATTATTCTTGAAAATTGTTGGGGATGAGGCCATGCTGAAGGAATTGCGAAAAAGCTTAAAGGTCGCAGTATCCATGGAGGAAGAGGAAGCGGGAAAACCATGTGAAACCTTGCCAGAAAAAGCCTCCAAGAGAGTGAAGCAGAATAAGAAAAGAAGCAGAAAGGAGTTCTGAATCAATGCGCAAGTGGCAGGATTCCAGATAAGGGATACCATGCTAGATTTAGGGTCGGATGTAAACATCCTACCCAGGAAGACTTGGGAAGGCAATGGGGAAGCCACAGCTGAAATACTCGCCAATTCAATTACGAATGGTGAATCAGTATTGTGTATTGCCTATTGGGAGATTGGAAAATGTAGAGGTTGATGTAGCAGGGATGAAAATGCACACTAAGTTCGAAGTAATTGACATTATGGGGGATAAAGATCCATATCCAGCACTCTTGGGGATTGACTGGGCATACGAAAACTATGTTGTCATAGATTTGAAGAAGGACCTAATGATTTTTGAAACAGATGGGCTAAGGGTGATCTAGTCGTTAGACCCCTACCAAGGACCCAGGTTTACAGAGCCAACAAATCACAAGGATGAACCAAGGGCGTTAGACAAGCTATATACGCTCACAGCAGGGAAAAGGGAGGACTACATACATCCTATGGTCGGAGGATCTGTTAGTTGGAGAAGCATTCAAAGCTCAGAAACTGGTTCAGAAGCTGCATGGGATGCATGGCAGCATGGTGGATACGAACTGACAACTCGACGATGTGCAATGATAAGCCGAGTAAACTGGGGAGACATGGGAAGAGGCGACAACCCAAAGTAATATGGCCTTGAGCTGGTAGATCAATTTTTAGGCAGAGTGGACCAGGACGTACCAGAAGACCAAAGAATTCCCTTTCTAGACATTGTGCTTATGGCAACATACCAAGATGGTGGAAGGCGCACTACTAGGTACTAAAAGACTAGAGGGACGCTAAGCAAGCAATGAAGGAAAGGTTTGGCAGGAAAGAAGATCAGCCACAAGATGAAGGGAAATACATGGGGAATTCAAGTCCCGAGGAGCACATCAAAAATTGCACGACCAACTAGGAAAGCCAGGAACTGCCAAGGAATCTATGGGTACATGCGTTTATACATACCCTCGGCACTATCCCCCAGGCTTAGTATATCCAGGAGGAGCTATGGAGACAGATGACCAATTGGGGTACCTTGGAAGCACACTTCGTCGGCGATTTTTCATTCAAAGGCACAAATGATAGATGTACTCTAGGCGGTGAAAGCGGTTATGTTCCCCCCAGAAACGCTAGTTGAAGGGGAGCACGAGGGAAATTTTCTGCAGTGTTTGTATGATATGGAATCGTCAGGATTTGTGACCTGCGACAAAATTGATGCAGAACCAGAGGAGGATGGATTGGAGGGGCTTAGACACCTGGCCTTTGAAAAAACTGAGGGAGAAAGAGGGATTCAGGAGAACCCCTCAATGGAAGGCGCCCATCTCCTACCAACGAAGCTGAGAAAACAAAATGTGGGGACGGAAGATAAGCCCAAGATAGCATCAGTGGGATATTACTGGGACGAACAAACCACCAAAGAAATTTTTCATTTATTACAAGAATACCAGGACCTGTTCCCAGCTTCAGTGGTTGAACTCAAGGGGATAAAAGGTAACCTGGGAGAAATGAAAATTGTTCTAAAACCAGGTGTCCGACCAATAAAGCACAGACCATACCGACTAAACCCAAGGGTAAAAGAGAAAGTTAAAAGGGATATTGATAAAATGTTGGATGCAAGGATCATATTTCCAGTAGATGAGGTTGACTGAATAAGCCCCATAGTTATTCAGAGCAAGAAGGATGCAACCGAAATTAGGGTATGCGTCGACTACAGAAGCCTGAACAATGCATGCATGCATGACCCATTCCCCATGCCATTCAGCGATGAAGTCTTAGACAATGTTGCGGGGAATGAGGCATACTCGTTCATAGATGGGTTCTCAGGCTACCACCAGGTCCGGAGAACCGAGGAAGACAAAAGGGAAACAACTTTCACGACGGAGTGGGGGTTGTACGCATACAATGTAATGCCATTCGGATTAAAGAATGCGCCAGCGGTCTTCTCCAGGATTGTAATAGCTGCATTCCGGGATTACATTCATAAGTTTCTAGAAGTTTACATGGATGACTGGAAAATATACAACCTACTAAAGAAGCATACCAGCTTATTGAGAGTGATGTTCGAGAGGTGCAGACAGTTGCAGATCTCCTTAAATTTAAAAAAATGTATTTTCGCAATCCCCTTTGGAACTCCACTGGGCCATACTGTCTGCAAAGATGGAGTATGCGTGGACCCCGCTAAGGTAGCAACAATTGTCCACATGGAACCACCACGCAATGTGAAACAAATAAGGGCAAATCTGGGCCACACAAGGCACTACAGACGGTTCATCAGGAACTATGTAGCCATAACAGCCTCGATGGAGAAATTACTAAGGAAGACGGAAGAATTTATCTAGACTGCGCACTGTCAAGTCGCACTGAATAAACTAAAAGAAAGGTTAGTAAGCACCCCCATATTAGTGTACCCTGACTAGAACAAAATGTTCCACGTACATATCAACGTGTCCGGGATAGCGCTAGGAGCGGTCTTAGCGCAACCAGGAGAAAGATGGACCATCCAATATACTACGCTAGCAAAAAGCTCTCTACGGCGGAAAGGAACTACACAACAACAGAATGGGAGCTTTGGCAATGGTCTACTCTCTCCGAAAGTTCAGGCACTACCTACTAGGCGCGCCATTCAAATTCTTTACTGACCATTCCACGCTGAAATACTTAGTAAACATGCCAGTACTAGAAGGAAGAATATGCAAGTGGTTGTTACGATTCCAAGAATTCACGTTTGAAGTGGTTGTTAAACTAGGCAGATTGAATGTAGGGCCAAATCACCTGTCGCGCCTGGAAACAGGGGAGAATGACATAGCAATAGAAGATCAGTTGCCTGACGCTGACCTATTCAAGGTAGAAGCCATTCCTGATCACCTAGAAGAGATTGCTACTTTGCTAACAACAGGTCGTTGCCCAGAGGGATACATAGCAGCATAGAGGCGGCACTTGGTGGTCAGAGCAGCAGATTACCAGCTCATCGCGGGACACCTCTACAAAATGGTATTGGATCAAGTCCTCAAACGTTGTGTCCCGCAGCACGAAAGAAAGGACGTCCTATGGGAGTGCCACACAAGGGTCGCATGAGGCCATGTAGGAGGCAAGGCTGCCGTAAGAAAGATACTACATGTAGGATTATGGCCCACTATCCATAAGGATTCTAAAGCATTTTCCAAAGAATGTGATGTTTGTCAAAGGGTCGGTAAGCCTTCTTGACTTGATGAGCTACCACTACACACGGTCCATTCGGTGCAGATCTTTGATAAGTGGGCAGTATACTTCATTGAGCCAATTTCTCCACCAGCAAGACACTCGCAAGCCCGATACATAATTACAGCAACAGAATACCTCACAAGATGAGCAGAGGTCACGTCAGTAAAAGACTCCACAGGAGAAACAACGACAAGATTCCTTTTTTAAAATATTATTTCAAGGTTCAAGGAGCCTCACAAGTGACCAGGGCACCCATTTTCTGAACGAAACAATTGAAGCTCTGCTAACGACTTTAATGGTCCAGCATAATAAGAGTAGTTCTTATCATCCGCAAGTAAACGATGCAGTAGAAGCATTTAATAAAATACTGGAGAAAGGGCTAACAAAAGTCGTATTTTCCAACCGAGACGACTGGGATGAGAGAATTCCAGTGACTTTATGGGCATATAGGACAACAGTCAAAAGACTCCACAAACAAACTCCATTTCAGCTCATGTATGGCAAAGAGGCGGTGTTACCAGAGGAATGTATACTGCCCAACATGCTAATCTCAGAGGCTACAGGAATTACGGATAGCAGTGCCTTGCGGAACAGGCTGAGCTAGCTGATGGAAATCGATGAAACCCGGTTCCTAGCAGAATTCCATCAATCAGTCAAGCAACAAAGACAAAAGGCTTGGCACGATAGGTACATCAAGAAGAATCGTTTGAAGTCAGAGACCAAGTGCGCAGAAATAAAAGAATTGGGCACAGTAAGACTCGCGCAACTGGATGGACTCCTACTGCAGGGACGGGTGAATGGCGCATGCCTTAAATTCTTCCACAAGTAAAAACAAAAAACAAAAAAAAAATCGTTGGTTCGAATAATAAGGTTGCGGCCAACCTTGGGATACCGCAACCCATTTGTGGTCGCGGGGGGGGGTAAGGTTAGCGGTCATGTAAGTAGGCCAAGTCACCATAGATTGGGTAGTGTCAGTGGTTGCGTTGGTAGGCCCAGTCAGTAGAGACAGTAGCCACACATGTCATCCTCATCAGCAGAATACACGTATGTCTGAACCTTTTCCATAATTGATGGCCGCACAAGTACCTGTCCCATCCACCGTAAAAATAGTTATTTCCCGATTAAGTAATCAATAAGGCAATTGTCAAGATAGGGTCGCAAAATCTTTCTCGTTAAGCATAGAATTAGTTAATAAAAAAACCCATCACGGCAAAATAAAGACGCCATGCATCCCACTCTGTACTTTCTAGACCATGTCATTTTGTCACGTACAAGTCGGTCGATGGAGGCAAAATATAGCTAGAATACATGGAAACGTCGCCGAAGTAATTAGTTGATTAAAGCCTCGTTAGTCGGGGGACGTTGTGCCAGAGTTGGCTACATAAATCACAGGAGGATGCAGGGAACGCTAGAGTTTCAAACCACAGAAGAATTCCAGGATCACTTTGAAGAACATGGGCAGAAGAAGAGAAGCAAGAAACCTCCAGTACAAATAGTTTACCGCAGAAGAGAAGCAATGGCGAAAGGAATAATATCAATCCCACAGAACGTGCTTGATGCACGAATTGAAGCAGTGGACGATCTATATGGGAAGTATGACAGGTGGAATCTGATAGACAATGACTTCACAGATGGATTCCAGTTTCTGGCCATGAAGAGGGAGGTATATGCGGAAGAATTTCAAAGGGAGGATGGCACCAGGGCCACCAGAATCAGAGATGAGTTCAGGGGGATACAGAGATCCATGCTATTCCACTTACGAAGTTTGCCCGTATTCGGCACCCAATTTGCCACCATGTAGTGCACAAAATTGCTGGCAAGCAAGATGCATGGTGGGCAGCTATGGTTGGACAAGGAATACCCCATTCATGTCGAGGATATCAATTGACTCACTAGGCTGGCAGAAGTTAAGAATGCAGTCAGCACAGCATTCCAGGCCAAGGTCAAGCGGGGAAAGAAGCAGACGGAGGACAACATCTATGCCAGATATGGGACAGAGCGAGGTGGGAGGGGCGCAAAGCTAGACAAAATTAACAAGGATAATATCAAGTTTTCTTGTTATCTTATCGCAGGAAAAACAATGAGGCATTTCACGAGGAATGAGTGCACCTTGGACACCGATTCTAATGTGGAACACTGCTACCAAGGAGAATTACTCAACTGGTTAGCCTTCGTGCTTAATGAACTATTTGAGGCTTGTGAAGATGTCTACAGGAGGAGAACTAGCTTTATGTTCGATTACTTGGTAATGGCACTGACAATGTGGAAATGGAGGCCACCACGAAAAAGGCAAATGGCAACCATTACCGAAGACCAGCCAATTGCACTCAGGTACGAACCGTGGAAGGCATCGAGGGATCCCAACACAAAGGAGATCAACAAGAGAGTTTTCAAGAGCTGGTATGAGCAGATGGTGGACACCATTCAGTCCACTGAGAGGATACCCAATGCTCTCTTGGATGAGTTCTCAGGCAAGCTCTAGTTTGGCGCCTCCCACGCGCACACTTAGCTAAGACCGCAATGTGTCAACCCGAGCACATCCAAATTGAGGCCGCAAAGGTTTAACCTGACGAAGGAAGCATTGCGCAGAGAAGTGGAGTCTTGGCTGGGAGTGGCCTGCAAGGTAAGAGAAGGGAAGCCAAGGTACCTTTTCGGAGCTCTGATGCCACAAGACCGAGGGGAGATGGGGCAAAAAGTAGTCGGAAGCGGGCAGCCGATGAAATACTCCAGCCGATGCTACTCCAAATGGAAGAAAAAATGTTCGAAGCAAGAAGGATAGTCGCTAGCTTTGAGCCAGGTGAGAGTGACTATCCTGAGCACTTTCAAGGTTCCACCATGCTTTCCCCCATTATAACGCCACCACTCGCTATGGCGCTTCCCTAGGGAGCAGCTCATGCTCCCTCCCAGATGACGGTCCCCAAACCACAGAAAAAGCGAGTCATTCGAACCCCACAGGTCAAAAAGTCGGCTACTAAAAAGCCGATAATTAACCCGCCAGCTCCAGTCGTCAACCTCACTGTTGGGGTCGAACAGCCAATTTTCGCAACCACCATAGTCAAGGAGAACCCTGCCACTACATCCACTGCAGTACAGTCGTCGCAAGAGTCATCCCGCAAACCGCTTCCACTTCCGTGACCCTGTCTGAGATCCTCCCGTTCGGCCACCGAAGGACTACTGTAGAAGAAGTTCAATCGGTCGGCCAGACAGAGGGCACCACCTCGACCATAGGAACGCCACCAGCAGATAGTACATCACCAATGCTTGGGTTGGACCCACCAGCAGGGAGACGCCTGGATACCATTTGGCAGAGAGAACGATTGAACTGTACTTGCCCGCTCTCCTTATAAAGCTCGCAGTCCCTCCAAACCCTAGCATTACTCCAGCCACACCACAGTTCACTCCACCATCCAAGCGAGAACACTCACCCGCCTCCCATTCAGATAAGTCTGTTGCAAGCACCCTACCCCTAGAACAACAATTCCCGAAACCAAGCAGAATGCAGGTTGATACACTCCATCACTAGTCATCGACCCAATTATTTTCTTTTATTCAGCAAGCAACTCACAAGG
This sequence comes from Pinus taeda, assembly GCA_000404065.3. Lineage (NCBI taxonomy): Eukaryota > Viridiplantae > Streptophyta > Pinopsida > Pinales > Pinaceae > Pinus > Pinus taeda. Next base: position 112,260 of record APFE030120898.1, read on the forward strand.
CCGAGAGCCCACATGAAAACCTGGCTAAAGAACATGAGCAACAGAGGAAGCAGTTGCTCATAGTGACTGAGGAGTGAGATTGCCTACGGGAAGCAAAGACAAGATTGCAAGTCTAGGTGGATCAGATTACACAACAATTTCAATCAATATGGCCAAACGTCACCAAGGCCAAAACTGAAGCACCGACGAACATGACCGCCTGCATGTTGACTGATTGCTTCGATCACATACAAATGGCGTGCACGCGCCTGGCAACCACCAATGCTGAGATGAGGTGGAAGCTAGAGATGGTAAGGTCTGCACTACCAGATCCCGTGGAAATCTACACGCGAACGGTTGAAGGAAAGGTCAAGGAACTGGAAGTGAAGAAGAAAGCCTTGGTCGAAGCCCTCACCGACGGATAAGCCCTAATGGGCAAGGTCCACAACTGGTCAGGCAGTTTAGAACTAAAGAACCACCAAGTTTACCCGCTAAGAGAACAGATTTAGTCACTGTTTGCCAGCACAAGTGATTGCACAGACCATACTCAGCTACAGCAAATCGACATCCTCCAGGCCCAGGTTGACAGCATTGTGGAGCAATCAACAAGGACAAAACGGATAATTCGAGACTTGCGGCCCCTGGTTCGTATGCAAGTTCTACTCCTGAAAGAGACATGCAACTCCAGCGGCCAAAAATGGGATGACCTACAGAGACAGCGGCCAACAAACCTAACATCGCAATCGATCGACGCGTTCACTCGAGGCACTGATGAAATCCTCGCCAACTGGGACCTGGCCATTCAAAGATACACTGAGTTCAAGCAGAAAACAACAACCTCGTCCCAGAGTTGGAGCCTTCGTTTGGAATGGAGGAGCCACAAGGGCAAGAAAGGGCCACAGGAATAAATGCCATGCCAAAAGCAAAGATTGAGACAGAAGAGGCACCTACTTTGCAAGCAAGGATCGAAGCAGCAAAAGTGCCAGCACAGCAGACAGTAAAGACAGCACCGCTAGTAACGCAACCACCACTTGTAGAGCACATGGAAGTAACAGCAGGACCGCCAAAGGTCGAAATGACTTGAGTCAACGACGAGTCAAGAAATTTTGGTCGGGGCCTGTTGGGGCCTTCGTTAATTTTGAATGATTTTGACCAGTTTTCACTTACCGAAGGGCAAGAAAGAGACAGATGGCAGCAACGGTTGGGTGGCAGAATGAACAGTTGCGGAGGAGTGGTGGCAAAGTGACAGCGGAAGGCAAAGGCAGCGGAGGAGACAAGAAGACGCAGAAGGACATAAAAGGGGAAGACCAGAGACAACAAGGTTGTTGTTGAACCCACCAGAGGAAGAAGGAGTTGGGTGCAGAAGAGATACACAATTGCAAAGGCCGAATGAGAGTGTGTTGGGCTTCGAGGGAGTTGGTCACGAAACTGATCTAACCCGAGCGACTGAGCCAGGTATTTTATGTAATGCTTAAGGTGAATGCCAGATTACGATGTATTCTGTTATGTTAAGTTAATATAAGACAAAGATGATGGTTGTTGCGACTTTTAACATATTGCGCATCATGTTTAGTGGGTCCATTAAAATTTTAAATAGCCTATTTGCTACATGTAGATGGTAATTCATTGATTGATGCAAGGATGTTGTTAGTTCTATGTTCTTTATAACAGATCTATGTGTATGATTTAAGGATAATGTTATCTCTATTTCACGTATCATGGATATGTATGTGTATGATCGCCTGTTCCCGGTTGATATTCCCTCGACCCTATGTTGAACCCTCTCCCTTTTGGTCGCGGCACGCGTCGAGTGAGACTCCTTGCCCTTTGAGGTGAGGTGAAAATGTCGACGATGTCCTAGACTACAGCGGAGCACTGTTGGCCTCATGTGCCCGAACCAAGGGTCTTTTCCCTGATGAATCTTTCGAGCCAACACCATCTCATTCCCATAATCGAATTTACCCAAGCCATCCATCCCATCCATTTCATCCAACAATTGGGAGAGCATGGTATTTATAAATAGGTCCTAGTCGAATCGACCATCCAGCCGACTTCGTCCTTGTAAATTCTAAAAAGCTTTTGATATGCGTCTTTTCCTCTCCTGTTAGTCGAGCCCTACTGGGGGCATCATCCCCAGTTAGTTGAGCGATTTCATTCCTACTACATACAACATAATTATTAGTATTCCTCAATTGGATTCTAGATAACTACTTATTATCTAGGAGCTAATTCTAATTTCTATTCTAAATAGCAAGAGGTCATAATAGATAGTAAGATATCATTATATTTCTCTATAAATCCCTAAAGAAGTAGCTATAATTAGTAAACGAGACCTAAGGCAATCCTGAGTTCCTAACCCTAAATAGAAGACAGTGAATAACTAGACTAGATATCCTAAATATAATAAAGTGATTAATTAGACTATATAAGGCTACTAATATCTTATGTCTCTTCCTAAATCTAATATAATGGACTAAACCCTCCGTAGTTGAAATAGCATTAAGGTCATTAACTACTCTCTGTCAAAGAAAGGGGATCTGGGGCTTTCCCGAAGGTGGCTCCCTCAAGGCCTTGCATAGAAGAGATCTTGTGATGTGCTTCTATTCAACTGTGATATAAAGGTATGGAGTCGTTGATGTTGGGTTGATTCCATCAAGTGAAGATGCTAATCAAATTCAGATCATCATCATCAAGGTGCATTGTATAATCAACAAATTCTTTCTCTTCATCTGATCCAGTAGCAAAGGTATAGACAAAAAAGGCACAGAAACTAGTCTCAAAGGCAAGGGCACTAACAGTAGTAGCCACTGATTCTGATTGCCAAATAGCAAAAGCATCTGTTGACCTAGAACCACCACCAACAAGGTAAGCAACACCAGCAGCTATGGGAGAGCCCACTTTCTAGTTGAGAAAGCTCCAAATATGGGAATATTTTCATTGGACCTTGGCTAATGCTCATGTGCCCTTAATTGGCTACTAATAATGCTCATACCTAGATGGTTGCTACTACTAGTGCTTATGATTAATATTCCCTTGGGTTTGATGTTCATGATCGAGATGAAGAGACTAATGGATACGTAGGAAGTAGCATGCAGCAGACCAAAAAGGTCGTAGTGCGTTGTCCGAACAGCTTAGCAACTAGCATTCTTAAAGGCCCCGAAAAGCGTGCTGCTAAGAATGATGATCCACCAAATCCAGTTGACTAGATCGATCCAACGGTTTCAATTCTGGGTCCATATCCACTTGGAAATTAGCCTATTGTTTCATAACCATCAGAAGAGCGAGCGGATTCACCAGTAACTTACCTACCCGTATATCATAATTTAGCTCGAGGACTTCCATTTATTTCTTTGTTGTCTTGTATATGTGTAAGGGTTCTCTATACGATAGTCCTAGACCAAGTGTAGCTTACATCACTGTGATTAACCTCATGTGAACTCCCATATATTGTATGCATGTCACTTGCTACTGGCATTGGTTTGGGACTGTCATCATGCCTATCGCTTATCACATCTTAAGTTTGGGGTCACATTTGTAGGTTCACTATTGGTTAATATTAAAGATTAGTGTATTTCGAATCTAACAATCATGATTCTTTTCCAAGTGGACTTTTTTTCAATCAGGTGCACAGTTGGAGCTAGATATGCCTCCAATGACTAGGCTATCAAACTATGATCTAAATAGGCTTGCACCTATGTAAGAGCAATCTGTGCTTCATGCAATTGGTACAAATGCTCTAGATTTCGGGAGGCTCAACGCTAATGATTATAAACCTAGAAAGAGGATGAAATTGACTAAAACTATGATAGACCTATTGAGCTGCAGCCATAATCAGTACGTTGGCCAAAAGCATGATGTGGCCCAGCAGAAGCACTTACTACACATAGTGATCCCAGGCATGACTTGCTTATCAATGGCTTGTTATATTGATCAATGGCATGGCTCTTTGGTTGGACGATGTTATTAGACGATCATGGATACTTAGTACTTATTACATACGCTAACTGTACCAGATGGGCCCATACGGATTAGAGTGAACTGAGACTTTACTTAATATCGCAAGACTAGTGATACCACTTAAGTTATCCCCCTAGGAATAAGGCTGACCCCCGCTATTAGCGTGGTGACTTTAGTGAACTATATCCAGGCTTAGATACCCATACTTATTACTGGATTTGGTTCAATACTTGTAAGGGCTATACCAGAACCTAGGGTGTCTCATGAGCTTTCAAGTGCTTCTCCTTACCCCGAAGGTGAGCCTAAGTTGACTATGCTCATTTGCTCGGCTACACTGTGGTTACTGCCTCGCCCTCAAACACCTTGAGAGAAAGTCGAACCTCGCAACCAGAGAAGCAAACTGGGAAGGCAAGTTGGTCAACCCCGGCCACGATTTATCACTTTTTATATACTTAGAGATCATCGTGTCAATTTCATCTCCACCAATATGTGTGTTTCTCACATGATCCATCCAGCACTAGAACCATCCTGCAGGGATCAATTGATCTCCTGTATTGGCTATAGATGCTTTTGGCACTCATAACTACGACAACGAATCAATTACTAAAATGTGATGGTGAGTCCTTTATGCTTGGATTGATACCGATTGCTTGAACAAGAACTTTGGGAAAGTCTTCGATCTCACTTGCCCATTGATCCAAGATTCGATCCAAGATGTTTTGATTAAAGCCCTACCTAATTCGTTTTTATAAGCCCATCTCGCCTGAGATTGATTAGACTGAAACATGAAGGCCTAACTTCCTTAATGAGTTGGAGGTTATGTAGTTTCATGAGGTCAAGGGATATGGTTCCTTCGAGGTCTAGAGTTGAGGTATTCTCTGTGGGGTTCTAAGTTCGAGGTAGATTGTCGATGTATGTCTGCTATGAGCTCTAATAGGAAAGAACTCTTCGAGGCAAGGACTTCTGGCTAGTTATCTTGTATCAAATCTAGTATCGAATGATTGAGTATGATCATTGAATACTGGCATCGAGTGTATGACTCTTGGGATCAACTAGCAGGATTGATTCTTGGCATTGACTAGCAGCTATAATCAAGTGCAAAGATTCTTGGATCGACTACATCAACTAGTGGATATTGGCAATTACCTTTTGATCTATGATTAGTTGTTACTCCTTCCTCATGTCCCAACAGAAGACTAACGATTGGGATAAACCTAATGGGGTATCGTCCCTATCCTTCCTCTCAGCCAGTTGTGAGGTTTTCTTCCATCCAATGCCTCTCTCGCTCGGAAGATGTGGGTTATCGATCAATAAACAAATCTTATGGTAGTTGTTGATTGTCTTCATTAATAAATCATATCAGGCATCCCAGCCTAACAAGAGAAGTCTAGTGATACAAGTAAGATTCATCAATTGTTATCGAAGGTCCATTCGTCTAACAAGGCTTTCCTAATTGACAATCATCCATCCAGCAGTTTTGCCCACCCGTGTCTCTGAAGTGTTGGGAGTCAAGAATTACTAAATAAGGCAGTTCCTCCAATGATCCCACCTACAAAGTCTTACTAGCAGAATGAATTGGTTGGGCAGGAAACACTACTTCCTCCCTCCATCTCCTAGGGTGAGGGCAGTAATCAAGCAAGGTAAGGAGGTACTCTGATCTCATCCTGAGAAGATGAAATAGCCATATCTCCTAAGCATTCATTCAGTAAGTGTGATAGAACAAAATACTTATTAAGAGACAAGCTTAGTCCACTAAGTTCCATGAACGCTTGTAAGGTCTTTCTTTAGTCCCATGCCCTAAGGCCATAGAGAGTGAAAGCCAAGTGAAAGTCAGTCTCCACCATTCTTTCAACTTGTGGTTCTATTTAGTCCAACTAGTTGATTACCCTGGCCTTCTTAGCTGAGCTAAGCATGCCTCTCTCTCTTTAGTGCACCTACCTCTTGCTATTATTTCTTATAAACGGCTTTATTACTAGATCAGAAATTTCTGTCTCTAACCCATCCTCTAATCCAATCCAAGTATCCTTGTATAGTATCCCCACCTAGTAATCGATTACATCCCGTGAATTATAGAAAAAAGTTCTGAAAAGGCAAAATTGAGTAATAAACATTCATTTTTAGTCCCCGCAATGAGGGGGATATTTGCTTGAACTCTCCTAATGAGACGTTTATGAGAAAAAAATATAAAATGGTGGGAAGGTTTAAGATAATCTGCTCAAAGCGGAAATTGTGCCTAGGCAAAATCTGTTTGTTGGGTGTCGCCCTGCCACCCTTTTCTAGAGTCCGTAAGCTATGTGAGGCGGCTTTATCCTCTGGGCCCTTGGGTGAGTCTGTTATTTGTTTGTCCGTGGTCACCCCTCTCACCATTAGAAGACAAATCAGTCCCCTCTGGACGTTCCTTCCAGCTAGCCTCATCAGAATACAATTCAGTTGAAAATAATATCAGATGGTGCACCCATCTCAGAAGATATTCAGTATTAATAAATCAAGTAGATCAATAAATAACTATCTGACACACACACTTCCCTTACTAGCATTCCCTTCCTAGCATGAAGGAAACCTTGTGTCTGCTAATGATCGTGAGGTGGATCGTAAGTAATGCATCTTCGTGTTCCAAACCGTTCATCCCAGCACTGGCACCTCCACCTGTATCAAATTGACAGCATCAACTAGCATCTATCGGCACTGATCTACAACTATCACATGCACATATATAATGGAGTGTACACAAACACGGTCTATGGCTTTTTGTGGGGTTAAGGGATTACCTACAACCAAGCAAGAAGGGTTGATCTTCTTGGTCAGGGGGTAGGGAAGCATCTAAAGGGATAGCGACATAAACAACCTGGACAAAGCCAATTGCGTAGGTAGGAAGATTTTAAGGGAAAGGATGGATTCATTTATTATATGTACTTATTCAAAATGAATATGTAAATGTACATTAGTATTATGTAAAACTACATTAATATTATATACATTTACATTTTGATTGAATTGATGAATGAAATGAATCAATGAATAAGTAATTGACTTGCTTAATTATGTATATAATAATAGTATTTCTAACCCACGTAGTTGCTTGGAAGCCCCAAGATTTATTTTATCTTCTATTTATTCATCCAACTTTGGAAGAATAAAAGCCCCATGTTTGGGGTAACTATACTAAAAGGCCTTAAATGGTCACCTTGGGGAAAGCCCAACTAGAGTTGGATTTTGACGCGTAGTGGGGAAATATAAATCAATATTGGACCATGGATTTCTTATTTACGCTCCCAACCACGGAAATTGTGACATTTTATGGACAATTGGTCCCGTTAGATGTGGATGTTGCCTCGAAAGGATGGAACCTACATCAAATGGATGTCAAGATCACAACTTTCACGGTTCGATCAAAGAGGAATTCTATGTGGAACAACCCGAGGGGTATGAGGTCCATGACCAGGAATCTCATGTATGTAGGTTGAAGAAATCTCTCTATGGCTTGAAGCAAGCACCCGGGGCTTGGTATGAGAGGATTGATAGCTATCTGATGAAGTTGAGATTCACTAGAAATGAAGTCAATCCAAACCTTTACTTTAAGGTTGAAAATGATAAACCTCTCATACTGGTACTTTATGCGGACGACCTCTTTCTGATAGGTGCAGACCCTCTCATTCACAAATGTAAGAGGGAGTTGGCTTCTGAATTTGAGATGAAGGACCTAGGACTGATGCATTACTTCCTAGGGTTGGAGGTCTAGCAAAAGCCAGGAGAAATTCTCCTATCTGAAGGAAAATATGTTGTGAAGATATTGGAAAGATTTGGGATGGTGGACTGCAAGCCTGTGACTACCCCGATGGAACTTAACTTCAAGAAGTTATGTGGTAGTGTTGTCGAACCTGAATTGGGAAATGCTTTTGAATATCGTCAACTCATAAGAGCACTGATGTTATTGGTGAACTCCCGTCCAGACATATATTTTGCAATTAACAGATTGGCCAATATATGGTTGGGCCTCATCATATACATTGGATTGGTGCCAACAATCTTCTGAGATATCTTCGGGGCACAATCACTCATGGACTAAGATACGCTGCCAGAGATGTGAGGCTGCATGGTTATTTTGATGTTTATTGAGCTGGCAGTGTGGTGGATCGCAAGAGAACTTCTGGATGTTGTTTTTCTTTGGGTTTTTTTTTGATATCCTGGATGAGCGAGAAGCAGAAATCGGTTGCCTTGAGCACTGTCGAGGCTGAATACATAGCTGCTAGTATGGCCTCCTATGAAGCTGTCTAGTTGAGGAAGCTCTTCAGTGAGTTGTTTGGACATGTGTTGGATACCACCATGATCCTATGCGACAACCAGAGTGGGATCCGATTATCAGAGAATCTCGTGTTTCATGATCGCTCCAAGTATATAGATATCAGGTACCACTTTATCCGAGACATGGTACAACGAGGAGCAATAAGGCTCCATCACATTGGAACTAATGAGCAGGTCACCGATATTCTGACAAAGCCCCTGGGGAAGGTCAAGTTCTTGGCCTTCCGAGAACGACTTGGAGTCGTGGAGAGACCCTATTATGAGGGTCATATATGAGATGGACATTGAGCTTTGGGAGCTTCGGGGGGTTTGGGGTACTTCTTGGAGCGATAAGCAACCATAGGGTGAGTGGTTCAGCCTTCCCTTAGTGGTTTGTTGTGTACAGGGTGAGTGGTTCAACCTTTCCCTGCGATACCCCTTGGCGACATGTAGGCAGGATGAGTGGGTCATCCTTCTCCTACTGATACATCCTACCCATGTAGTCTAGGACTCATGGGAAGTACCTCTCATTTGGCCAATGAGTAGGGAAATGAGGATAGGGACCATAGTACATTGTACGACCAACGGATGCATTGTGTGCTACCGTATTCCCTATGCTAGGATCACCGCTATTGATCTGGGATCAATTGGAACTGACTTCGGGTCAATAAGAGTGGTATGAGACACTCTCTTTTGATTGGAACTGACTTTGGATCAGTAAGAGTGGTATGAGATACTCTCTTTTGATTGGAACTGGCTTCGGGTCAATAAGAGTGGTATGAGACACTCTCTTTTATTTGGGACTGACTTCGAGTCAGTAGAGAATGGTATGATACATTCTCGATCACTTCTTCTTCTTCATAGTTTAGCGGAGTAGAGCAGTGCAGAGCAGTGCATTGATGGCAGAGATAGTACCGACTAGCAGATGAATTAGTAGATGGAGTTCTCCCTAGTTGAGAGGGAGTGTTAAAATTGGCAACTAGGGCCAAACTTCACATGGGTCGTCTTATTTATGACTGCTAATATTTTTCTTGGATTCCTCTCTCCGATAGCTGTAGGATTGATCTAAAGATCATCCGATTCCGACATGTAAAAATGAAGATATGAATTTATTTATATTATGGACAAATTGTCAAGGTCGGCCAGCAAGCTAAACGGGCATTCAAACCCCCCCGCTCATCCTCAATGTTGCATATAAAAGGAGGAGACCTGAAGCCATTTTATCATCATCTCATCTTCACACATCTCTCTCTCCTCACTTGATTGGGTACGCAAATCTGGGCAGTTGTCTCTCACACGTGTGAAGGAAGGAGGATGTTTTTCTGTTTGACTGCGTTGACCAGCATTGACCAAATTTCAAACGCTGTATTTTGGGTTGCGTTGACCAACATTGACCTCCTTTTGGTTGCGGATTGGGTGAGGTATCTTCTCCTTGTCATGCCATGGATCTGGGCATTGAAATCGAGGTGATCTAACCTCTCATTTGACTAGCATTGACTGTCCTAGGGCTGGCCACAATTTGACTTTCGTTGACCAGCTTTTGACTGGACTTTTTCGGACAGTTTTGTGTTGTTTGGGCTTGTTGTTGGAGGCCAAAGTTGACTAGGTTTGACCGAGCTATTTAGAAGAAGAATTATGCCATGTTTGACCAAATTTGACTTTTCTGGTTAGGGTTTCTTGCTGCAATCATAAATTATCAGATTTGTAACTTGTACTATCTCTCTCTCTCTGTTGAACTATTGAAGAATATAAGAAGAATTGATCAAGGGTTTCCCCACATTGGGGTTTGTCCCTGGTTGGTGCCACATCTTATGTCCTCTTATCTTGGTTTGTCTTCCATTGTTTATGTTTATGTTCTATCTGCATTTTACTATCATGCTAATGTGATTGCTAAACTGGATATTGATATTGGGCTAATAAAGAAATTGAAGTAAATTGCTCTTAAGCATAGAACATACCATTGTTATCTAAAATTAACACTTGGAGATCAAGGAGCCATCCCTTTCATCACTATTTTTGGAGCCCTTCCACTCATTTTGGCGCATTAGGGACTTAACTAGGCCTTTCAATGGCCCTCCTAGCTATTGTATTACCATTTTGACCCTCTTGAGAGGCTTATATTTCATATTATGAAGCTATTTGGTGGGCTTGTCACCAAAAGGATGCTATTTTGCACATTATTGTTATTATAGGGGCATTGTTATGCATAATTAGGCCATTCGAATCCCTTGGAGGATAATATAAATATGAGAGAGGTTCATTTGATCTCATATCATCACTTGGATTTTGGATATATCTTTCTAAAGAGTTCAGACCTGCAATTTGTGGAATGATTTGGATCATTAAATGCATTTTGATGTGTGGAATATTTTCGCTATCTCTTGGAGCTTCTATTTGGCAAGTTTATGGATGGATATACTCTTTTTGTCATGTAAGTGCCCTTTTCATGCGAATTTCATAATGGTTCATGTTTAATGTATGGAATGTTATGTCATGATTTTACTTCTGCCCTAAAAACTAATGTGAATTTATAAAACACTTGTAATCTTGGCTCTTGGATATGTTATTCATCTTGGCAAGAAGAACGAATTTTCATAGGGGTAGGTTGTGCACCTTTTACCTTGAAACTCCATCAAATCTTGTATATCGAAGTATAAAGCTCTAAAGTTGTCGTGTAGCTGCATCCACTATTAGTGAAGTTGCTTCTTTAGGCCTCTTTGAAGAGTGAAGATCCCAAATCTTGATCATTTGACTCCAATAGTCAGGCATTGGTCCTAGATCCCTTATGGTCAACCCTAAAACTACATTTCTTCAACCTTTTCTTATTTTTATGCCCTAACCCTAGAAGGCCAACTAGGGCCTAGCATGAATTGCATTGGAGACATCTCCCTACGATGCAAATTGGTACACCACTGCGTTGTCCTTTTCTCTAAGTGCTCTTAAAGTTTCAAGCAATTCCCGTGGCTAGTTTGAGAGAAATCTCAAGCCCTAGTTCCAAAATCATTTTTACTCTTCACCTTCTTTGATTAGAGGCATTTATAGGATCATTTGCTCTTGAAAAGTCATTGGAAGTTCACCTTTCTTCGACCCTTCCTTCTAATCCTTGCTTGGACCCCCCTAGTCTCTCTCTTGTGGTCCTAGCCTTTATAAGATATATATTTCACAAAACCTAAAAGATAATTCCTCCTCCCTTTCTAAGAAACCTTTATCTAGGCATAATTCTTCTATTGAATATCCTTTCACCTAGCTCTAGGCTTCCTTCTTTCAAGCCTTTCTTGGAGAGCCCTTCTTTTGCTTCTAAAACAAGCAACCTATTATCTGAACCTATTATTGACCTTATCGTTCTAGTGATTTCCCACCGTACCGGGACTCCTCCCATCGATGAAAGTCCGTAAAAAGCAGGAGACATCAACTAAGGTGATAGTGGATCCTTGTCCCATTGTTGCCACTTGGCTTAGTAGTAGTCCTTGTGGAACCCCTCCTAGCACCCCTACTAAATTGAGCAGGGACAATAACCATCGGGTCAATGTAGCTAGGAAACAAAAGATCAGTGACCAAATGATGGAGAATGATGCTAGAATTTATTCATAAATTTGAAAATATGAAGAAGATGCTCCAATTTATTCATTGATCTCATCATTATGTACTGGGAGTACACAATCATTATATTAAAATATTTTTATTAATAAATAATAATTTCTAGTCAAAACTCATTGTTTGATTCTAACGTTCAAAAAACTAATTCTCTACATCGCTATCCATATTTACTCTGATGCCATGATCTGATTCTCCATCTTGTCCTGATGATGAACCACGCTAGATGGTTCAAAACGCGTCGACAAATGAATTTTGATGTGGTCTTCTCCGAAAAAATTCTTGCAATTAAGTACACAATCTACCCAAAATTTCCAACATAAAAAATCACATTTACAAATGGGAATAGAAACTATCAAATAATTTTTCATTCCAATTCTTCACCCTACATTATTAAGATTCAGTTATTGACGAGATGAAATGACCCTAGGAGTAGTAAGACTGAGTGTGAAACAAGGTAATCTACAACAAGAATAACCAAACTATACTGTGCTAAGGTAAGGTTTCTTCTGATGCCCTGTATTACTTAGGCTAAAAACCTGTGCTCTGAGAGATAACAACACCTGGGTTTGGGGATGATGAATGAATGCTAGTGTAATGTAACGGAACTGAACGATCCCACCCTTTATGTGTTGGTTACGGGCTGGGCTTTCCTTTCGTCGGGGAGGAGAGACCAGCATCAGATGATCAAGAAAGGTTGACCATTGGGAGGAAGAGTCTACCCGGTACAAGGGCCTAATTATGACAAAAATACCAAAATTTTGTAGTTCTTTTCCTCTGCCAATGTTGCGGCCGTGTTTGAGGAAGCCAAACGATCTGAAAATAAAATTAAGAAGATTAGGGGGAAAATGCAGTAGAAAGAATGAGAGGATATTAATGAGAGAAAAAATGCAAATTTCAAGCCAATGGTCCAATTTGTCCACTGATCTGATCATAAATAATCACATTTACTGAGGGTAATCTGGGAATAAAAACTAGCAAATGCTCTCTCCTTCCAGTACTTGAATCTTCATTATTCAGATTCCATAATTTAGTGGAAAGAATGACTTTGGGAGGAGTAAGAATAAGTGTGAAAGAATCAATCTCTGCTTTGCTCTGCTCCACCCCAGCCCTACATATAACTCTCATAAACCCTAGTCCCTACATATAATTCTTGTAAACCTAGCTCCAATTTAAGTGAATAGATTTTGTTTGAGGATATCAAAATGCAATTCTGGGTTTAGAATCAACTTAATTTTTTTTTGAATTTCAAGATTATACAAACACCCTAAAATGGAATACGCTGAAGTGTTTTGCTTGACTTGAGTTTTAAGACTGCGTTTCATTATGATTAATTTTGGAGAGGAATAACACGCTAACCTAATCCTCATCGCTATTTTTATAATTACTTAGCAAGAAATTTAGAATTACTTCTGTATTTTTATTTTATCTGTAAAGTTTGAAATCTACAAAACAAAATTGCTATCAATTGTAACAACACATGCAAGAAGATATTGAGAAGGAACTGCAACTTACCTTAGCAATATTTCTCCATAGCAGTGATGCTCACTCTTCCCTTTGCACAGTCTCTCTATGTTAGCAGATGCTTTAGAAGCATAAAGAAATAAACAAACAAAGCACCATCAGCCAAGAAAAATCTAGAAATAAATCAATGAATTACGTACAGATTGCAATTGCTGTTAATTGAAGAAAATCAAATATGAATAACACCACAAATAAGCAGAAGGAGGTGTTGGGAAGCTGCAATGTACCTTGTAGAATACCATTCTGCCATTTACACTTAGAGTTATGCAACCTTTACATGGCTGAACAAAAGCTTCAAACAGAGAATCAATAAACAAAAAAACACCATTAACCCAAAAATTCTGCAAATAATTAAGGTTATTAAAACAAAAATGAGAGAATTAGATACGTCAATTGCTGTTGATAAATCAATGAATTACGTACAGATTGCAATTGTTGTTAATTGAAGAAAATCAAATATGAATAACACCACAAATAAGCACAGGGAGGTGTTGGGAAGCTGCAATGTACCTTGTAGAATACCATTCTGCCATTTGCACTTAGGAGTTATGCAACCTATACATGGCTGAAGAAAAGCTTCAAACAGAGAATCAATAAACAAAAAAACACCATTAACCCAAAAAGTCTGCAAATAATTAAGGTTATTAAAACAAAAATGAGAGAATTAGATATGTCAATTGCTGTTGATATTAAGAAATCAAATCCAATTAAAAAATAAACCCAGATCTCCCTCACCTCATCCATCCAACTAGAAGAGGAATGATTGTCTTGGCCGTTTTGGTTATGCTGAACATCCCAGAAATAACTCATTGGCTCTAGTACTCTTGCAGTCCAACGACTATCGTTCCCCTCAAGGATTGTGAGCTTTCTCACATGGTGTGACCCAAGATCGCAGAATTTTGAAAGTATTTATCAGGATTTGTTGTCAGCCCGACAGCAGGAAGGCCTCCTTGCTCTTTTGGAGGGAGATGAAGATATCTATGAAAATGAAAATGAAGACTCCCTGAAGGAAGAGTGCCCTATGGTGTTAAATGAAGAAATAAATGAAGGTGAAGCATCCCTAGACTGAGATGTCTTGGCTGTCAATGAAGACAATGTTGTTCAAATTCAAAATAAAGGCATTAAACAGCCACTAATGATTTTGAAACCCCTATTCATGATGATAATGATGGTTTTACAGATGAAACATTAGAAGAAGACTTTCAGGAACAACTGGAAGAATATGATAAGGAGTTGTTGGCTGTCCTCCAAAAAAGGGACCTACTGTACCTTTCTGTCGAAGATGACAAGGCTGTTTTTAAAGAGATTGCAACAGATCCACAATAAGAACACCATGGCACTGGTGTTCTTGATCAAGAATAGAATAATTCAAAGAACGATGGCATTGATGCTATGAAAGGCAATCCTCTTGAAATCATTGAGGAGGTTGATATAGATCTAGCAGAACTGTACAAAAAAAAACACTAATGAACACCTTGAACAAGATTTATTCATTGCACAAAGTTGAGACAAGTCATATTTCCTGTGTTCTGACTGTCCTCCAGATTTTGATGAAGAGGTTGGCCGTGACCATAAAGAAAAAAATTATATAAGTCAACATATTCTGAAAATGCGAGTGACAGAGCATCCCCACAATGGCGTTGATAAAAATTCAAATGAACCATGCTTCGAAAAGCCACTAAGCTTTGATGACAGTCACATAAAAACAAATGGGATGACCCAAGAAGAGAGCAGTGTGGTGGCGCACATGATCAGGGAAAGTGGTATTCCGATGCCATAAAGGACAAATTTGAACAATCTGATGAATATGACAGAGTTGGCGAGGAATTGGGTAAATACTATAATGATGTCTAAAACGAGTGTGCATTTGACTTTGTAAATGATGAAGCCCTTGGGATGTTATTAGAGCAAAAGAGCAAATGCTATTTTGCAAGTTTTGAAGGTTCTCCAGTATATGATACCGAAAAGTAAGCTGTTGTTGAGAAGGTCAATCACCATGATAGCATAAAAAATGAGCTGAAACCTCAACTTGGTCCAAATAATAACAAGGACCTTGAGCCAAAAAAAAATTATGGTGAGAATAGTGATTCTTTCGCTGAAGATATGGATTTAGATTCGGCAATGAGCTTTTCACTTGCTTTGGATTCCCACGTTAGCATAGCTGATAAGATTGAAATGAACTTCAGATTGGGGAAGAAGAACCCTCAATTATTTCTCTCAGGCCGTTGTGCAAGAAGAATTCAAAAGGCGTGAATGAAAGTATAAACCAGCAGCTCAGGTTGCACGATGAAAATGAGGGCTCACTGTATAATAAGTGTCTTTTGTTCCAAGCAATCAGCCAGGATGCACAATAATAAACTAGATAAGAGTGTTGAGCCGACCAATATGTGGAAACCGTGGGCTGACCTGCATTGTTTTGAAGCTAATCTAAAGCACTATTTGAGCGGATCTATGTCATTATAGATGGTTATGTGTGTTTGAATGTTTTTTGAACATGATTTGGAGACCCTCATATGCACCTTTCAAGGGAAGTTTAGAGTGTTTTGATCGCCTTTTATGGATGATTCGAGTTGTATGCTTAAAAATCATTGGAAGTATAGTATTGCTTCAGGGTTTTGTGTCCACTTTTGAAGGTTCAATTAAGACAAGGCTAGTGAAGGAAAAGGAGCCCCGGGGCCTTTTGGAGTTTGTGTTGTACCTTGGGATGGTACACGAGGGTTGTTCCTTGTGTGATTGGCTTCAAGGACTATCCACATTGGAAGTGGTGACAGGGTATATGTTTCGGGATCTTGGCCACCTTGGAAGAGGGTCTTGGAACTGTGTACCAAATTTAGAATGACTTTGAGTACCAAATTGGAAGACACGTGACTCTCTTGAAGCCCGCATATGTTATCTTGCTGTACACAATTTGGGAGGTTGATGGACCTCAGGAAGTTTTCAAGAGGCTTTAAGGATGAACAACCCATATTGAAGCTCAGCTTTGTACGATGAAAAGGTGCCCAATTTTAAGAGGGTTGCTTGCACCACAAGACAACCCATGTTGGATGATGTTTTGGGTTCCCTTCATGAACTTTAAGATTATATAGACTCTCTAACATGGAACACACGTTGTTATTTATTCCAGTTTGTTTGTCCGAAAGTCCCTTTTAGTCTATGTTTCATTATGCTTGATTTAGATAGCATTCACATGCTAACCTCATCCCTTACTATGTCTTTGATCACTATGCAAGAGATTTTGAATAGCTTTTGTATTTTTAACCGCATATAAATGTTGTCAACTCAACTACAACAGAAAGCAAAAAGCAAGCCAAAAGATATTGAGGAGCAGCAAAAAGCAAGCCAGAAGATATTGAGGAGCAGCGGCAGACTACCTTAAAAACATTGCTCAATAGCAGTACTCCTTCCTTTGGAATAGTGCTCGCTCTGCCCTGTGCACTTAGTTCTCTATCCTCTCCATATGCTAACAGAGACACTGGAGGCAGAAATAAATAAACAGAGGAAGCTTTATTAGGCCATTAAAATCAAGAAATAAATTAAAGAATCACTTACGAATTGTAATTGCTATTAATTTAAAGAAATCAAATGATAATAACACCACAAATAAACACAAAAAAAGAAGTGTTGGGAAGGAGCTACAGTGTACCTTGTATACCCTGTAGAGTATTATTCCGCGTGTTGCACTCAATGCCATGCAAGTTCTCTATATAGTCGATGAAAAGCAGGAAACGGGAAATAAAAAACAAACAACAGCATTAACGCGAAGAGCCTAAAAATAATTAAGGTTATTCGATATGGCAATTGTTGTTGATATAAAGAAATCAAATTTCCTTCACCTCTTATATCCATTGAGAAAAAGAATTGACATTGTGTTTGCCAATTTGTTTCAGTTATGGAACGACCCAGAAATAAATACTTCTGCTTTAGGAATTTTCCATCTCTACTCTTGTTCAGGAACTTCTCTCTCTGTACTATGCTCTTAATCTCACACCAACACCAGCCATAAACACAATAATAACAGCTTTTGCCTCCCACAAGCTAAAACAATAATGGGAAAATTTTCCATTAATAACAATTAGCTTTGGCCTCCTACAAGCTTAAACAATAATGTGAAATTTTTCCAAAAACGTGGGAAGAAAAATTATGGAAAGGAAAAAAATACATCCTGACCAGAATGCGACTTGGTCAAATGAAGCAACGACTCATCGATCAAGTAATTAAACAACAAAATCACTGCAACTAGTTCTCCCCTCACAACCACCTCGATCTCTTTAATGGCTACCCCTGCCTATGTTGTCC
Source organism: Pinus taeda (assembly GCA_000404065.3). Taxonomy (NCBI): domain Eukaryota; kingdom Viridiplantae; phylum Streptophyta; class Pinopsida; order Pinales; family Pinaceae; genus Pinus; species Pinus taeda. The sequence continues at coordinate 129,891 of APFE030120898.1, forward strand.
GTGTTCTAACTCTTGGCTTTGCTGCTTAAACCACTGATGTTTTTGTTAATTTTTTAAACATTATAAGAAGGATTTAAGTTTATCTTAGTACTTTGTAGTAAAATCAATTTTGTTAGGACATAATAAAAAAATGCTTTAACAAAGTTCCAATCACCATCCAAGTGGACATATTTAATAAATTTATTTATTTGCAATTTTTTATAACTTTTATATAATTTTAATTAATAATATTATATAAGTACGAGTAAACTATAATATTATTGTTTAAGTCAGAAATTAAAAAATATAATAATCTTCAATAATTTTTTTATTAAAAATTAATTAAAAAAAATTTTAATTAATACACATTAATAAATTATAGTATATTATATTATATTATATAAAAGCTTAAATAAAAAATAATTATGTTATACAAGAAATTGAAGATAAATATGATAATATCCCATAATTTTTCATTAAAAATTAATACAATCTTCCTTTAATTTCTAGGATTAAACCTTTCACTTCAAAGCTCAGATGAACCCTATTCGCTTTTGCTTTGCTTATTTCAAATTATATACTTTACTCCGCTTTGCTCATTTCAATTCTATACTTTTTAACTCCGCTATGCTCTGCTAAGGCCAAGGCTACTGCAACAGGGAGAGTCAGGCTTCGCTAAGGCGAAATAGGAGGTTACATGTAGAGACTATTTGAACTAGGTTTAATCGAAAGATTTAGATTTAGATTAAGAATATGAATCTTTAGATTGTTAATTTTTAGTTGGAAGAACAGAGATGATCAAAAGCAGGTTTATTTAATATCTTAGGAGCATTAATCAAATCAATGGTTAGGATCACTAGTGAGGTTAATTAATATTGGAGAATCCATTTATACTATATAAAATCAATTTAATTTTAT
>APFE030120898.1:132713-143347 GCA_000404065.3 Pinus taeda
ATATTCTATTTATCAATATTATACTATCTTATAAATTGAAAAATTAATTCGTAATTCATTCCTATTAAATTGATTATCCAGATAAATTAAATGGTGTATTCTTAATTTCAACTTAAAATTACTTTTCTCTAAGCAACTAAATACTCTACAAACCACATGCAAGCATCGCATTAATACACTAGTAACCATTTGGATTTTGTTTAACAGACAATAAAATGTTAAGCATATGACTTCGGCTATTCTGTCATTGAAGTTTAGCAGATCACGGCGGCAAGTCTGAACCTATACGCTATATCATATGGAATGCCCAAGCTAGCCGATTGAACACATGGGTAGTGATCGGGTCCCACCTACACGTCAGACGAAATAAACCAACACATCGAACACTTTGCTTGAAAGCGCGGATAGTAACCTGGTCTCAGTGTACACATCACATCAGATTAAAATAAAGCGACACACCGTAAGTGACTATACAACACCCTGGATGACCACAACTCCGATGGAGGGAAGATGTAATAATTTTCTAAATCTGCTAGTAGAAAATGGCAGTGCGGCCATGTCTGAGGAAGCCAAAGATCCGGAAATAAAAATGAAAAGGTTTGGCAGAATGATGCACTAGAAAGAAGGAAAAGATTTTAATGAGAAAACAAATGTAAATGTGCCGCCAATGCTCTATGTCATTATGTTTTAGGAATACTCGTGGAAAAAATGACTTCAGGAGTAAGACGAAGCACTAAGGAAGTAATCTCTGCTCCACTCCGCTCCCTTCCTACGTATCTCTCGTATGCCCTGCTCCCGTTGCACATATAATTCAATATCTGGGTTTAGAATCAAACGAATCGTTGGGTTCATTTTCTGAATTTCAACATTATATAGAAACCCTAAAATGGAACACCCTGAACTATTTGTTTGCCTGGAGTCTTAAGACTGTTTCATTATGATGAGTTTGGAGAGGAATCACTGGCTAACCTAATCCTCATCACTATTTTATAATTACTTAGCAAGAAATTCAAAATAGCCTTTTAAATGTACAAAACAAATTGATATCATAAATATTATGAATGGTAACATCCCAAGCAAGAAGATATTGACAAGAAACTGCAGCGTACCTTGGGAATATTGCTTCACAACAGTGATGCGCACTTTGCCCTCTGCTAAATCTATATATGTTAGCAGATGCTCAGGAAGCCAAAAGAATTAAACAAACAACACACTATCAAATAAATTAATGAATCACTTACATATTGCAATTACGGTTAATTGAAAGAAATCAAATCTGAAAAAAGCACAATGATGTAGTGGGAAGGAACTACAATGCTCGTTGTAGAATATTATTCCGCCATCTACACTTAGAGTCATGCAACTTCTACATAATCGAAGAAAAGCTTCAAACAAATAATGAATAAACCAAAAAACACCATTAACCCAGAACGCCTGCAAGGATATTAAAATAAAAAGGAGAAAATTAGATATTGCATTGTCGTTGATATTAAGAAATCAAATCAAATTACAAATGGAACCAGATCTCCCTTACCTCACCCATCTAACCAAAAGAAGAATGGAGATTGTCTTGGCCTGTTTATTTCAGCGATCGAACGACCGAACAGTAACTCTGCCTCGAGATCCTTTCCTCTGCTCTTCAAAAACTTTTCCCTCTCCGCTCTAGCTACCTCTTTTTCACCTAATGTAATTTCTATAGAGCCCAAGAAAAGCTTAAAACCGAAAATAAATACACAAAAAATACACCATTAACCAGAAAAGTTTGCAGGGTTATTAAAACAAAAATGGGAGAATTAGATATGGCAATTGCAATTGAAATTAAAAAATCAAATCAAATTACAAACGAACCCAGATCTCCCTCACCTCATCCATTTAACCAGAAGAGGAATGGAGATTGCCTTGGCCGGTTTGGGGTTCAGCAATTGAACGGCCAGAAACACACTCATGCTTCGCGATCTTTCCCTCTGTGCTCTTCTTCAAGAAACTTTTCCTCTTTGTTCTACGCTCTCATTCACAGACGTTGATTTCACAAACACACCATACGTAACCACAACAATAACAATAACATACAGCAACAAATTTAGAATAACTTTTATCTTTTTATTTTTAATTGTAAATTTTTAGATCTACAAAAAAAATTATATCATAAATGTTATCCATTGTAACAACACACAACCAAGAAGATATTGAGAAGGAACTACACAGTACCTCAAGAATATTGCTCCATACACAAGCAAGAACAAGATATTGAGAAGGAAGTGCACGGTACCTTAAGAATATTGCTCCATAGTAGTAATTCTCACTCTGCCCTTTGCATAGTCTCTGTATGTTCGCAGATGCTCTGGTGGCAGAAAGAATTAAACGAACAAAGCACCATCAGCCGAGAAAAATGAAGAAATAAATTATTGAATCACTCACATATTGCAATGGCTGTTAATTGAAAGCAACCAGATCTGAAAAAAGCACAATGATGCAGTGGGAAGGAGCTACAATATACTTTGTAGAATATTTTTTCCACTATCTACACTTGAGTTCTGCAAAATTTACATAATCGAAGAAATGCTTCAAACAGAAATGAAATAAACAAAATTACACCATTAAGCCAGAAAGTCTGCAAACAATTAAGGTTATTAAAGCAAAAATGAGAGAATTCGATATGGCAACTGTTGTTGATATTAAAAAATCAAATCAAATTAAAAAAACAGACCCAGATGTCCCTCACCTCATATTCCATCCAACCAGAAGAGGAATGGAGATTGTCTTGACCGGTTTGGTCTTGTAATTGAACGGCCTGAAATATTTATGCCTCGGAATCTTTCCCTCTCTAAGAAATTTTTCCTCTGTTCTACGCTCTCACTCACAGGCATTGATTTCACAAACGCACCATGCATAACCACAAAAATAACAATAACATACAACACAAACAAGCAAGCATAGCCCCACAAAAAGAAAAAGAGAGAACAAACACGCAGACAGAAAAATGGGAGCGCTCCGCACATTCAATCATAACAGGCCAAACCACCAACGCCTGAGAGAAGATCAGAGAAAGCCGAAATATACATCAATGAAATTGTGGATGAGTTCTATATATAGTGAATCATGCCATCTTTTTAGGCTTTTTTTAACGGTTAGCTTTTCTGAAATTTTATTTTGAAAGTCAAATTTTCAAGAAAGCAGGGCTATTGCTTCCATTCAAAATTTAAAAATTGTTAACAGGTCTCGCGTCCGCGGTTAATTGGAAACAACTGTCTGTCGTACAGGTAAGGTGAAAACCACTCACTAGCTTTGTCGCTCAATTCTAGTTTTTATGTGCTTCCTCGATGACTTCCATTGATAATTGTAAGAGCTTCTCTGTACATGTGCTCGATGAATCTCTAACCAAGGTGTATCGAGTAGTTTTTCACCAAAATCATGACTCCTGTCAAACAATACATTAAAATGTTTTATTTAAAAAATTAAATAACGTCAAATGAGAATTTATTATTTTTAATTAATATTAATAAAATGTATTTATAATATTTTAATTAATACTAAAAAAAGTGTAACGAGAAATTACTTTGTAATTAATACTGACAAGTACTATACTCTAAACTTAAGCCTTATAAGGTCTTAAATCATTATTTATGTGAAGTGAGATTATAAAAATATTGGTTAAAAATCATTATATATAAGGTTTTGAAGTTTTACTTTATTATATTTCTTTGCTAAGTAATATAGAAATTAATTTCAATTTTTTTCCTAAAATGTAGTGTTTAATTTTGATTTATGAGTTTTGAATGTTATACATAATGGATTTTGATGTTTTTAGTCATCATACATGTAAAGTTTGAAATCTCAAATCATTATATTAATGATAGGTTAAAAAAATTTAATTTTTTGCCTTTTTATGCTTAATAAATAAGCTAGTTTTAAAACTTTGTTACAAATATAATGACTAGTATTGATTTCTTACCTTAATGGCCTTTAAGTGTCATTTATTATGAAACTTTAGTGGCTTCTTGTGAACACAATTGTGTTAGTAAAATTCCCTAAAGACGTCACACCTCAAACTAGGATTTTCATCATAAATGTACCTCAATGCTTATTTATAAAAAGATGTATAGATATCATTTATTCTTGTAACACTTAACAAATAAGACCTAGACGTCAACCCTAAAATTGAGAGTAAAACGTGCATTAAATCATAGATTTTACATTCAAACACTATTATATGCGATGCCTACTTAAAGGGCTAGAGTATGATGACATGATACTCATACATTGTAACCCTAGAGTATGATGTCACCATAAAGAGAAGGGGTCCCATCCCTGCCAAAGTGTCTCAAGTCATCATCATCCTCATTTGGGTTTTGGAACAAAGAAACGCCAATCAAGAAGGCGCGAGACCAGCTTGGGGGCATCATAGGTCCTTTAGGGCACATCATCAATCCTAATAATTCCTTGATTTCTTAGCTCATTAGTTCAACATTTAGAGGCATAGGAGGTTTCATGCATACATGTAAGGGATCCTCGAGGCCCAACGCTCATCTCTATGTAGGAAACATTGTGGCGACAAGGTCATAAGTGATCTCATGCTAAGCTAGACATCCTCTTCAAGGTATCAAACCACCTGTCAAGGAATATCAAGTGCATCTAGAAGAAAACACCTGAGACATACTCTCAAGATTAAGTGAAATCAATATCATTAGGTAAAGAAACCATAAAAGTATCATAATGGACCATATCTAGTGCAAAGGGAACCAAAATGCTTCACACAAGTCTTGCCTTCAAATGTCTTTCTAGCTAATGATTTGTAAGCAAGTTACCTCTCTTATGTCCAATTAGCCCTATTATTTGCTTCCAACCCAAAGGGGAAGGACAATTCTGAGGGAGGCACATAAATCCATAGGTGCATGTGATTAAAGATGGGCATGGAATGGGAAAGAGTGGGGAAAGACTTCAAGGAAGATATTGTTGTCATGGTAACAATTGAATAAAGTCAAACACTTTGAATGTAACGATGTGAAGTGGTGGCGATTGTGGGAGCCTGAGTTGCCCCTTTTCTCGACCTATTTTTACCAATCCCCCTCTTATGCATCTTTTACTTTAATGATTTTATTTTTCTTTCTTGCATAGCTTGGGTAATCAACTTGCTTGATGCTTTGCAATCCCCCATTAAAGATATAAAAAATTATTTCTCATCAAGGTTGGGATATTCATAAGTTCCTTTTATTTAGATAAAGCATGATATACCAAGAACTAGGTGATCGCTATTGACGGGGGTAGAGCTCGGACTAGGATTTTCTCCATGCACTTTAAATTATCTTAGCCATCTTCTCCATTTTACATCTTCTTTCAATTGTGGCTATATATGATTTTATCTTTCTTTTAGTTGCATTAACCTCTTAAGTGAAAAAAAATTCTAGGCCCTTGCTCAAATTTAAGGATAAGAGGGTGCTAGTGCAGTAACAAATGAAAATCAACCCAAAGAATGAAGTTCGATACAAGGGATTGTTGGAAAGTGATAAGTATGGATTACCTTAGGCATGTTGTATCAATCAATGTCTCCTATTTGTGCCTCTCCTGATCAGTTGAATGGAAAGGCCTCAAAGAATGTCAAACTAGACTACGGGCAAAGGGGATAACCTCCTAGGAGAAGCGAGGGAATAAGGATAAAATCAAGAGCATTAAATCATCCATCTAAGCATGTAATTCACATTAGAATGTCCTTAACATGAAATCAAATCACATGATTATAGAAATGGTCTTTATACCTTGTAATAGATGAACCACCTTCCTTCAAAAAGTATGTTAGATGAGAGAGAAAGCATTGATCAAACATATGTGAAGAGATATGAAGCATAACTATATGTGGATCATAATAAGGTTGTTGGCTGTGAAGTTGATCAATTAGGAGAAAATTGTTCTCCTGTGGGTTATCCACTTGGGTTGGTAATAGGCCAATGCACTGACAAGCATCATAACATATTGCATATTCCTTGGAATCTTTATGGGGTATTGGCCAATAAAAACCTATGGAGAGGATTTTCCTTGTAGTCCTTTCTAAAACAAATTCCCTCAACATGGTTCATCATAGCAATCCATTAATATGTCATACACATGATCTTCTCAAACACATGTTTGAATATGTTAACTCAAAAGTCACAATGAGGGGGGAGGAGGGGTGAATTATTGTGAGGTCAATTTCAAAGTTTAGTAATATTTCTTAACCATTAATCCATATAGTAAAGAACCATAAACATTATGTCATTAATTATACCAATCCATCATCATGTCAGTAGCATGATAAGAGCAAACAACAACAAAAGAAAGCACACATCACAAGGAGACACACTTTTTTGGTGGAAAACCAAATGGGAGAAAACCACCAACTCTTCTTATGTTAAGTTTTCAATTCTTTTACATCAATTTATAAACCCCCAACCTACAAGAGTCAACTACCCCCAAAATATGCAAACATCCACTTATGGTAAGCCACAACCTGATGGAGCCTTCAACCTCAAAGATGCAAGCAATTGTTCATTGTGGGCTACAACTTGATTCAGGCTCCAACCTCGATAATGAGTAGGATCCACCCTGTTCTAGGCTCCAACTTGATTGAGGCTTCAACCTCCTTTATTTGATTCCTTGTGAATCTTTATTTCATCACATTTTCAAATTAGGTCCATGATCATAATATACCATTGAATCTACATATAAGTAATGTGTCACACACTGTAAATACAACCTACACACTTTGCTACTTCCATAAACACTGCCACTATATTAATCACAATCTCTTCAACTCAACCTAAAACCATTTTACTACCATACAACTTGCAATCATCACTTGTAATTTTCGTCACAAAATGTACGTCAATCTCTATTACTAGTTGTCATATGGTTGTCAAAAAACTACGCTCCAACAAAAACTGTAATCTAGTTACTTAAATACTTCTCCTTCACCTTTTTACTACATGTATCTAAGATGCATGCAACATGCTTATAACTTTTTCCAAACAAAAAAAAGATCTTATAATCGAAAGAATAACTACGGCGTAAATCACATGTAGACAAACATTTGTCAACTATTATGGATCATAGAAGCCTCAATTCAACGATCTTATAATCATCAAACATAAGTCAAAACATTGTCAAACCCTTCTAGTCACTTCTATCTCTAGCCCTAATTGCTCAACTTCTTCCATAGTCAAGTTTGAATCAATATTGACCTCAAAAACCCAAAATAACCATATTATACATTATATTAACTTAAATGTTCTACATAACTCCTTTTTCCGAGCACCTTCCAACAGTCTGTTGGATTTTGGTGCAGGTCACCCAAAATTATAAACAATGAGACAAATTAGGTTAGATATAAAATAAAATAAAAGTTAACCCAAACCTATTAACTGCCAAGTTCGAACCAACGACCACCAACATACCATGCATACATCCATTCCAACTATGTTATTGTATTTGACTTGTTATGTCACCTTCGTTGAGTCCTTTTATCATGACAGATTTTGATTCTAGGAGTGGGCCCAACGATGTGACCCTACCTCATAAAAATTCAACATGCCAATAGGGTTTTCCAACTCATCACAACACCATAATATATGTGCTTGATTTATCAACCATTTGGGCATGAGTTGACGACGATAACCATACAAGAGTCACTCCATGTCACAACACCAACTATGTAACATAACCATCTCGCAATGAAAATGCTTGGGGGGTCAAGTCATGGAAAATTTTAGGGGCTAATGTTCAACCAATGGGCTAATTTTCCATGATTTTTCCACAAAAAAGATTCGCCAATTTCCTATTTTTATAAAAGACGATTCACCCAATTTTTAGAATATAAAATTATTTTACCTTAAAAATCGCCAGCAATATATAGAGACTATATATAAAATTATTATAAATTTGAATAATTTTACACATATATCAATAAACATTTAAAGGAGGAATTGCAAAAGTGACTAAATCTAAACCTCTATTTACCCTATATATGACAGCAAATGGGTCTATCCTTTGGTGATTGTGCCAAATAAAAATGGTAAATGGCAAGTTTGTGGTAGGGTGAGACAAACAGTTGAACCCATTATGCAAAAACCATTCCCATTACGTTCCTTGGGACTCCACACCAGACTTGGTCATGCCTTCATAATGTATACCAATCAAATGTGGCTTCTATTATATGTTACCAGGGATGGTGTGAATGCACTCCGTCAATATGTCATTCCAAACTCAACTTTAATCAAAACGAAGGAAAAAACATATTGTTCAACCAATTAGTCAATGGAACTAGATCAACAGATTTCGCTATGTCAAAATAATAGGATATAGGGTTAGCTCTTCAGGTTCATAACAAACTAGAGATTTGTTAGTTTGAGATAGAAAAGCTTCATTGCGGACCAAAACAATACAAGTCTCTAAACTTGGTCACATGAAACATAACAAAGAGAGTTATTCACCTTTTCATTGATTCTTTTCACACATTTGTTGGGTCATATATATAGAATTTTGGTGGACCTAAGCTATGGGGGAGGGTCAATCATAGGCCCGTGGTTTAAGGAGTTAAACCAATTTCTTTGTATTGATGGTATTCCCCATATGACCATGTTCAATGTTGGACGGAGAGACTCAAAGCTTCTTAACCCATATTACTATAACTGAAGGTTCATTGGTCACTCTTGTGTTAACATCATAGTGGCCATGTGGAATGCCTTGAGTGGGCCATGTGTCATTCAATTTTGTGCCTATTAGATAGCTTAAAATGACAAATTCTCCACCCATGTGGCTCCAGATCGATGAGTTGATGTCATCCTACCATGTATGCATTATGCCATGTGTTGAACATTAATAGGTCTATGTCACTATCCATTAATATGCTACCATTTGTCATCAAAATGTTGGTCCAATGTGATCAATTAAATCTTGAGCATATTTCCTACCATCTGGTCATTAATATGTCTATCCAAAGGTGGATTCACTCCCAACTTGCACAATTTTAACAAATTAATATTTTGGGTTTAGACCTATAGTTTGGCCTTTTAATTTTTGCGCCAACTATTACTGATTTTCAACAGGCCATAACTTCTCGTCCAAGAGGAGTTTTTCTTAGAAGAATATACCATTGGAAAGGTATCAACGAGAACTAGTAGTCATGTTATTTGTAATATATTTTGAGTATCTTAACTTCATCAAAAACTAAAATAACTTTAAGCACCTATATTCTTATGTAATGAGACCTTGCAAAAGTTCAAGTTGTCATATTGCTTCACTAAAAGACTTGTTGCTTCTTTGATCATTAAGGATGGTCCCGTTTCTGTTGTCCGCACATCCCCTTTGACATCAATGACATCTTTTCGTCATCAATAAGAACACTATGTGCACTAATATCCCCCATTGTCATTGATGGAAACATCCCTAGACATTAATGGTCATTGGATGCCAAAGCAAATCAAGGGCTCCAAGTAATGTGTTGAAATCTCTCCCTGTTACAAGAATAAGTGAAATGCCTTGCATCTATCTAGGTGACATAAATGTCTGAAATATATCCCCTTTTGACATCAATGGAAAAGGGTCAAATATATCTGTAGGAAGATGTCATGTAGATGAACCTGTATAAGTATTTATTCCTGGATGATCCTATGGACTTTTCATAAACCGTGATCTTGTCTTGCTAACTTATAGTCTCCCCTTGAGACCATGCTTCCATTATAGCCTCCCCTTGTCACTATGCTTTTGTTGCTTACTTGTGACTGTTCATGTCCCCCCCTGATATAATAGTGCCATTATTGTTGTACACCCCCTAAGATCATGCATTCTTTTTACATCTGAGATATCACCATCAAAACATAGTCCACATACTCCCTTCATAATTTCTTCTTCAAGTTTTGATTTAGCAAGTTATGATATTGAAGAAGATGTCTACAACATATTAGATCTAAGGAATCATACCTAATTGAGGTCCTCCCTGACCTCTTCTCCATCTACCAGCACTGATAAGAAATCGTCCTATATTGTACCATCCAAAGTTAAGTCTACAATTTCGTGCTACATGGCTCTCATTATGACATATGTGACATTTAAAGTTGGTCTTCAATACTTGCATATATGACTTAGGCATTCTTTTTATTTGATCCACATATCTCCATCTAGGTACCTGATCATATCCTCAATATCTAACCATATTACTGGTCTGGAAATCATGCACTTTATGTTTAAACTTAGTACATGAGTAAAAATAACCAAGAAACTTGCTTTGATACTTGAGGAAGGAAGGCATAGAAAATTTTAGGGGCGAATGTTCGCCCTTTGGCGAAATTAAGGGGTTTTAAATTTTTAGTGGGCGAATATTTGTATCATAGTACATTTTTACAAATCAGCTCAAATAGCCCACCTTTTATTAAGGGAGAGGGTAAAAAAGGTAAATTTAGCCCTTGAAATTAGGAGTTAGAACCTTCCATTCGCCCATTTTCAAGAATAGGTTTTATTTAAGTGAATCCATTCGCCCATTTTCAAGAATAGGTTTTATTTAAGTGAATCCTATGGGCCAATAACCATATTTATAAAAGGGGTACGGTGAATTAATAAAAATATAAATAAATGAAAAGTATGGTAAATAAATAAAACATTTTTTATAT
>APFE030120901.1:0-12843 GCA_000404065.3 Pinus taeda
TATTTTCATGTCATGTGTTAAAAAGAAAGAAGTACGGTTAATTTTGCTATGACAGTATAAAAGTTGTATTGATGTTTAATTCAGTAAATTAATATGATATATGGTGAAGTAATATTAATATACAAATCATATGAGTAGTAAATGAGTAGATACATGTAATGCAACCGGTGGTGAGTAGTTACACTAGCATGCCAGTGTGCCATGTCAATAGTATGATCTTTCAGAGAATTATACATCGTCAATTATGGGTAGATTATCACCATCCAAGATTACAAGATTATATATTTTTCCAATGACTCAGTGAGTCAACTCAAGAAAATGAGATAGTGGTGGCGAACAGAGAACCAAAGAATTTGATGTCTATAATGATGCAGGAGAAAAGCAATGAGGAACTAATGAATGCACCAAACTTTATACCAACGTTATTCTACTGTAAAAAAAAATCCGATTGTTGTAGCTTATTGCCAAGAATATATCAGTCCTTAGATACCAAATTGGATAGCTAAAAAGTGCAATGTGATGTGAGTCACTAGATGATCCAATCAATCCACTAATTCACTTTTCAAAGGATCAATGAATGCAAGATAAGGAGTACTAATGATCTAGATTCAAGCTTAGTGCAAAGGTCATATATCACAGTAATGTGAAAATCAGACCTATATCCAACCTCTAAAAATATCAGATTTCTAACAGTGAAATCAAGTCACCCATATATGCATGCAATGAGAGCCAAACACTGTAATCGGTCACTCAATATCAAGATTCATCATTGAAGAAGCATAAAATAAGAGCCAAAATACTTAGATTATTGTTGTGATAATTATGCAATGATTTTTTTTGAAGATTCTTGATTCATTTCAATCTACTGTTTTATATATTTTTCCCCTACTGCTCGGCATGCAATCGAACCATTGCCAAATTTGAAACTGTGTAATTGATCATGCAAATTATCAATAATCACTAATTTTGTAGTATTAAAACTTAGGGAATTGTCTCAACATAAAAACAAGATTCCAATGAGTAAAACTTAAGAATATTAGTGGCAATATTGTTTTAAGAAGGTACTTGAATTCTGAAAGAAAATTGACCATGAGTTTTGAAATGATAGGTCATACCAATATTAAGTGTTCAGATTCATGACCTTATGTGCTAAGATACATTGAAATTAGGTGTTGTAGAGTGAAATAGTGTGAGTATCTGTTTAAGCAATCATAACTTAGAAGAATTAAATGGACTGCTTTTAATAACATAAATCGTTTAAACAAATTTATTGAATGTATCTTGGGATTCTTATGGCTATTAAATGATTACTCTAAGGAAATTTAAGAAATCAAACAACCAAAGAAATATTCCACACCATAAAGAAGAGACACTGCCACCCGACCCAAAACCGAATTGGATGACTGGGAAGGTTATTCCCCCCCAACACAAAAAAATAATCATTTTATTAATCATATGGTCTGCCTGCAAGCGCACCCGCGAAGGCAACACCATTTTAAATCCCTTAAATTACAATACAATTAGCCATAAAATTTCCTGCCTAAGATAGAAGATTGTAAACTTGTGGCCATGGCTATGCGTGTTCCTGCAAATTCCATTGTTCCTTTCGACAATAATGTCGAAAAATCTGCCCATACTGATCAACCTCACATTTTGGTTCGAAAGACTCTTTGAGAGATAGTACCATTTACACAACGCACAGGTACAATGCATTTTTCTAATTTTACATCCAAAACTTGCCATCGATCCACACTTGACATGACGAGTTGAAGCAGGCTATCCTTTATAACCGTCTATTCTTGCACCTAGGGAGCCGTCATGTGTACCTTCTCCGGTGCTCTTTTTGAGTCCTACAAATGAACTTATATTTGCCTGGAATCCTTATTTGTTACAGTGGCAGTGCTTCCCTACTCAAAGCGTTAAAATATGTTTATAAATTATATGTTTATGTGGAATTAGCTCAATTTTGTTATTCTCAATGTTGTTGGGTTTTTGGCTATTTTGCTATTGCAAATGCTCAGTTTGAATCTTTGTAGGTGAGGTGTACTAATCTATGGTAACATATTTACTAGGAATGCCATCTAAAGAAAACCTTGCGAGGACCATAAAATGAGGATTACAAGCTAATTAACATGTGCTAGATCTGAAATTATATTATGCTACAGTAAAATTACAAATCAACACTCAGGTTTCATTCCATAATCACAAGAATAAGTACCATTTAGTGCTCAAGAATGAAATACGATTGCACATACGAAGTAAAAGTGCTATGCTTGAGTTACCATTCAAGTATATGCTGAAAATAGGATGAGTTTGTTTCTGTCCACAAATTCCAGAATTTGATTTATAATGGAAAAACATAGCGAATGCATATTTTGGGTGTGGAGAAACAACCCAAAAGTGCCGGAAATCACTTAGAACAATGAAACTTGGTTGCGTTTGCCAGGGCAATGAAAAAAAACATGTAAAACGAACCCAAAAATGACAAATTATAGTATTAATGAATAATAATCGTGCAATCAACACAACTTGTAAAAGGGAGGTGGTGAATCCCCTAAGGTTTCATCAAAAATCTTCAAATTGAAATATAAACACAATGGAGCACTTAGGAGATAAATTTCACTATTAGATTGTGTTAGATAAAATTTAGAAACAATCTAGAAATGAAATATCAGCCAGAGCAAGATTAGAATGCACCTTTTAGGCTCAAACCCTAGCTTTTAGGATTTTACCAATTCTGATTATTCTTTCTGCAGTTTAATTTCCAAAATTAGTAAATACTTTAAATCAACTGACAAACATTAGTTTCCAAAATAAGTTCAAGGAAATAATTCTCGAATTCTGACTCTAAATTTGGCCTCATTCTGATTGCATTTAAAACAAGTTTTGTTAGATTCCAATATCATCGCGAGCAGATGGCATGGACTATTTCTGTGAAGACTTTTTTTTAATTTATTTTTTTATTTTGGGTAGCTTTTCAATGGGTTTTTTTCCCTTTTTGCCCTTTAATTTTGTTAAAGTTTTGTTAGAATTTTTTTGAAATCATGAATTTTATGAGTAATCTTGACACAATCTAAATATCTTAATAATTTTTCAAGGCCATAAATAATAAAAAAAAATCAATAGAAATAACCGAAATTTAAATTTTACATTTCTGGTCTACCCAACACCCTTTGACTCGTATATACACATTGGGTTTACTCAAAGCTTGGCACTAGATCCGCAGAATTAACAGACAATGAGATAAGTGTACCCCATGAGGCACCCTATACGCCTGACCCCACTGACGGAGATGGATTATCAAATGCTGAGTGCAATAGCGGAATAAAAAGCTAGGATCATGTAAAGCATTATAGTGGGATTGTCTGCAAAAAGATTCATCTATTGATTAATTGAATCCATGGAAAGATAAGCGCGATTCCTCATTCGAATTCCGTGGGAATTGAATGGTTAAATTGTTTGCAGATAGATATAAAATCAAAACACTGGTGAAAAAATCTTCCACATGCGTTATCAACAGGATTTGCTCAGGATGCGCTGTTGGTTCATGAATACAGCGTAATTTATAAAGCTACAAATCAGAATGATTCAATGAACCTACATGAACATAGACAAGTAGCCAGGGATAGCTCAGTTGGGAGAGCGTCACACTGAACATCTGAAAGTCGCGAGGTATGTTAAAACAACAAAAAAAATTGAACGTGGAGCGATTATAAGAGCTATTTTATTTATATTATTTGCGATGGTATTTAACAAAATGACAAAAGTAAGGAACTGATAATGAAAAATCCATGTGTATGTAACTCTTTTTTTGAAATGAAAGTACATTTTCTCTTTTTGAAAAAAAAGGAAGTTGTTATAATTAAATTAAGGACTGTTATCACAAGATTGATAGTCAAAAGAAGCTGTTATCAAGATGTATATAGGTGTTTGAGAGAATTGCAGACAAATAGCAAATACAAGTGACTACCTCCATCTCAGCCTAGGTTCAACACATTTCCCAGAATTTAAAATTAATCCAAGCAGCAAGGAGGAATCATTTTTACCGTATATCCAGTTTCCAAATCCCATGGGGTCTCAGTGTACAATCTTACAATCCTATTGTCTGACGAGCAAATGAATTTGAAAATGAAAAAAAGCAAGACTCCACCATAATAAACAGGGCATAAATGTCACCAGAATAGCTATAAATAGTATACATATGAGAAAGCATGCATAACCATTGGGGACTGTTGGCCTCTCAGATATGTACATCACCTAATTCCACTGCAAATCACTGACACTATCTCATTCTCTGCAAATTTAGAAGGATAATCCCTACTGCAACTAATTTACAAAATCAAATAAAGTCGTGCATCGTGTAGATATCTACTAAACCAGATTTAATCTACTTTGTTTAGAAATGGAAAAGCTTGGGGATCAAACATAATTCCATGCTTATTAGTCACTCAGTTTGACATACTTAGGGAGTATGGCAATGGCCATTTACAATTTTTGTATTCTATCATGTATCCACTTCTGATTTCTCTCATAGCCCCACCAGCGATTCAAGAAACTTGCTCAAAAGGGGTTTGAACAGGAATAACCCATTACTCAGCCTCTACATGGCTCGAAGGGTACACACACCCAACCTATAAGACATGTCAAATCTAAGACATATTGCTCATATTTGAACAATTTACAGTACACAATTAAAATTTACAGATATCACGTTCATTTCCAGCGCACGACAAATGTCAAACTTCAGACCAGGGTTTCAGAAACACTCTTCAATTTTAAGAAAAAAGAAACTTGAGACGACGGTATCAAGAAAACTCTTGTTCAAATTTTAGAAAGAAAGCAAAAGAACTGCATCCCATTAATATAATTAATATGGTAAATTATTCGACGGATCCTGCAACAGTCTCACTTCCTTTCATCTACAGAAATTCACATTCGAAAATAATTGAATCCATCTGAAGACAAAAATAAAAATCAAGCCATGGACATTCGAAGAAAAACCTTCAGGGTTTGAAGGAACAATCTGAGTCTGGTCGACCAAAGAACTGACTCGGGCATGATACACGTACATTAAAGGAGACAAAATCCTGTGCATGGACCATTTCATCTTTAATCAAACACAATCTAAATCTTAACTAATGTTTCTTAACACTATTGTCTATATAATTTGCCCTTTGTCCTGACTGGTATCTGATCTCGCCCTCGGTTAACACCGTTACTGTTTTACGCAGACGCGGTGGAGGGTGCAATGAAATTGAAGCAATTGAAGCAATTGCGTGTTATGAAGCAATTGCGTGTAAGGAGGCCAAGTGAAACGCGAGCAATTATATATATAAAAAGGGTGCAGAAACTTGCCCCAGTAGTGCGTCTGATCCTTGTTCCGAGAGGCATTGAGAATTAATGCCCCTTCTGAAAGGGCTGGGCCAATACACATAGTCAAATCTTGCTGAACAAGCGTGGAATCAATATAGAATCAAGTCGGATGATTTGACCAAATTCTGAGATGGTTTATAGGGTTAGTGTTAATGACGTGTCTAAAATTGCAGAAAAACGAATCAAATTCCAAATCTAAAGTGAATACAGGAAGAAACATAATCACCAAAACCAATCAACATAAATTATGCAGTAAGTATGCATTGAATAAAGAAAGTCTATAGCATAGTGAGGGTTTGAAAAAAAATTATGCCGCCTGTTAACACTTAGGTTGTTCCCTATCACTCCCAAGGGAATACGGCCGAGGTAACCACTAACCAATCTTTGGACTACAGCTTCTAGCCCAGCTGCAATCAGAGAGGGCTCTCTCTTTAAGGTTTGTCTCTGTTCTATGGAGATTTTTTAGGCTAGTTATGAAGTGGAGGCTTTTTGGTTTATGTTTGGTTGGAAGGATGCCTTTCTATACTTAAAGTGGAGATCTGTAGATGAAGTTAGTCCGTTGGGCAATGGGGTCTGTGGCTACTGGTTTCTTGAGGTCTTGAGTTTGAGCAGCTAGAGTTACAGGGCCATTTAGATATTTCATGAAACAAACTTTAAATTGTGATGATGGAGTGTATACAACTAGTGAAAAGCAATTAAGAATTTTCCACTAAGCTGAGGTGTGAGAAAGGGATATGTTCTTCAGGAGCAAACTTGAATTCCTGAAACAACAATCACTGTGCTGAAATAGTGTGAAAGGGTAGCAATTAAGAATTACGCTTTCATTACTATAACAGAAGAAAAGACATTCAAATAGCTTAGATTGAGTTCAGGGTAATCTGTGATTAAGTCTTGGAACTATTCTTTCTCCTTGCTATTAATTGTTTAAACACAGGAAACATGAAAGGATATGAAAGATAACAAACAAATAACAAAAGAGTTACAAGAGAAACTTATTGTGCCATGAGATACGCAGGAATCCTGCAACATTCAGCTAAACACCAAAAGACATCAAGCAACACAGAGCTTTGGAAATTCCATCATCATTTGTATTACTTCTCTGAGAGTTACAGTAAAAGAACAGTAGAATAGATATGAGCAATCTCTTACATCCAATGTCCAACCCCTGCTAAGTTATGCGAGGGGGAATATATAGAAGTGTTTCATACAAAATATCACAGGCATTGAGTCATCTGAGAGGTAAAATATCTTCATTAACACGTACAGGAGCAGTAGATGAGAAGTTATTACAACCTTTAATACAACATAAGTGCTCTTTACTCCTGTCAGAAGATTTTGACCTTTGGAGCTCACTGAGTCGGTTGAGCGCTTTGTTATAACTGCTGAATGACGTGTCTGTGCAGCTCTGTCCTCCTGTAGCTTTTCGGCCCTGTCACCTGTGACTGCCAGTGCTGCTGTGGTGGCCGAATATTTGTGCTGAGTTGGCTCAGCCTCTTTCTGCATACCTGCTGATATATCCTTATTTCCTGTGTATGAAAATTTAATTTAAAGAAAAACATAATTACTGGCTTTGATTTAACAGTAATTGTATTAAATTATCCCATACATCCTGAGTAGGCAATTGATGCCTCAAAATTGACCCCATGGTCTCATCTGCTTCTGTATACTTGTAAAAATGGGGAGGCTCATCAAACAAGTGTGTAATTTCATTCATAATAAAAAATAAACTCTCCACCCTGTTGAAGAGGGTCTGTCCTGTTGCTGGTCCTGTTTCTGCTGATGTACTAGCTGTCTCTGCAATCTGATTGAGAGTAAAAGTGTTCACTCTCTTGGCATATTTTTCATGTGAGAGCAGCTTTCCTGATGGCTCCGTTGGGCTAGGAAGACCCCTGTTCTACAATGCCATGAACCTGTTCTGGAATTTGTTGATATTTGCTTGCATATCCTGGGTTCTTCTTTCCAAGGTTTGAACTAGGTTTCTCAGTGTGAGGACCCTTTTGATCAATGAAATGGTCTCAATCCTGTTTCCAAGTCCCATTTTGATCAGCTGAGAGCTTGTCCTGTAGTTCAGCACATTTATCATTTTGGAGGCAATCTCAGGCATGTTGCCTAGAGATGCCCTTGCACGTTGGATCTCTCTGTGTGCTTTTCCAATGAGAGTTATTTGCTCATGGATGGCCTCAATGTACTCCCACTGGTCTGTGATGGACTGGCCAATATTGGTCCACAGGATCTTCTTGAGTTCAGATGTCACTTTGTCTAGTGTGAGCTCTTTTTCTAGCTCAGTTATTCTCTTTTTGAGAGCCTTGACCTCTCTCTCTCTTTCGGCCACATTCTGCTTAGACTTGTCATATTTTTCATTGATTTTTGCCAGAGTGTCTTTGACCTGATTTAACTCTGACATTTGAGCCTCCAAGGCCTGAATCTCAGTTCTCAGCTTTTGCATGTCAAGGCTTTCAGCCTGCTCTGTTGTTGGTGCTGCTTGTTGTGTCTGCTGACTGGGAGGAGCAATGGTTTGAGGAGCTTCCTCTAGATTAATTGTTTCTGGAGGAGCTTGTGAAGTTTGCCCTGCCTCCTTTTGCTGTAATGCTGTCTGAAGGGTGGCTTCTGTTTCCTGCAGCCTCTCTTGAGTGTGGATGAGCTCTTTATATAATGTAATCAAAATAGCAGCTGCATCCTTATCTTTTCTAAGCTGGGCAATCTCTTCTGTTTGAGGATGAAGAGTTGCTGGGATTTTTATCATTTTTCTCAATGCTTCCATATCAGCATCCCTCAGCTTCAGAATCTCCTGCACTGCCTTGACATCTTTAGGATCATGTCCAAGCTCTATTATGATTTCCTCTAGAGCTTTGCTCCTGTTGTCTTTTGCTTGAGAGGAAGCCCTTTCCAGCTCAAGTTGTGCAGTGGTGTTATTTAGGCTATTTTGCAGCCTATAGTTCACCAAGGTTTTATCTGCCAAGGTGGCATACACCATCTCACCTGTTTGTTTGTGCAATTCTATTTGATCCATTCGGTGGATGTCTTTGGACAGGACCTCAAGGTTGGTCTTGATATAATCGGCAGCTGACTGTAGTTGCTGCACTGTTGGTGTGAAATGGCTCATTATCATTTTCCCCTCATGTGCATCATATGCAGACATGAGTCTTTGCTGGTTGGTGGGAGCCATTTTTAATAGATGATTATATAATTGCAGCTTTAGGGGTTCATTTCTCTTTTTGATGTCCTTAAATTGCTACTTGATGCTTTTCTCTCCTTCCCTCTGTTGGCCTGAGGAGCTAACTTCTCCTCCTACTGCCCTTTCTTGTTCTTGTTGGAAGGAGGTGGCTGAGACCTCCATGCTGGGCAGGCCTGTACCAGAAGTTTGCCCCATTGGCATTTCTTCTTTAGAAAAAGGGTTTAGCCTTTGCCTCTTCTACCCTTGAGAAGTGGTAAGGGGAGTCTCTCTGTCCCTTTTCCTGCTGATGTCCTCCCTTTGTGGGGTTTGGAGGACTGAGGAATCAATTCTTGAATCTTGCCTGCGGGGTTCCATTTGTGTTGGCTGCTATTGTGTGGCCACTGGGGCCTCTGCTGTCTGCTCTCCCTGTCTTGGTTGCTCTTTTTGTGGCTGCTGCACCTGTTGTTGTTGTACCTGTTGCTCCATCTCTGTTTCCTTGCCTTTGCCTTGAGCTTGACTTGTAGTTTGGACTGCCTCCTGGTGTGCTATAGAGGATGAGGCAGTTGTTCCTGCTTGAGGCCTTGGCAGAGAGAGAACCTGTGCAGGAAGTTCCAAGTCAGCCATTTTAAGGAGATTTCTTCTTGCTCTATCATTTAGTTCTGCTTGTGTGATAAGCTCCTCTAGTGTGCCTCTTTTCCATTTTGGTTGGTTTGCATATTGTTCAATGTGAGGCAAACTTACATGGCCATAACTAGAGAGCTTATATTTGACCCTTCTTAATGATATCTAGTGATTGGGGTCATCTGGTTTCCAGAGGAAACTGGTCTTTAGGCCAAGGCTTTCTAGCATTCTGTTAGCTTCTTTCTAGCCTTCCTCCCTTTTGTTTAAAACAAGGTGTGCCAATTGGTTTTTCACTTTAAGCTGTGCCTTCTTTCCCTTGCCTGCAAAGTGTATCATATCAGCATTCCCAAATTGCCTGAAGTATTCAAGGGCAAATAATCTCATGGGCACATACTTGGGCAATCTGAATGGGGGTAACTCACACCCATATATTCTGCTTATGGTGTAGTTTTGGTAAAGGTACCAATCCCCAATGCTGTACACTTTTGACAACTGCAGGATTCTCTGCATCTCATCAGTCAGTCTTGGAGGAGGCGAGCTCAAGAACAAAGACATGGCTGGGTGGATGAAAAGGTCTATGAACTCATAGTAAGTGTATGGAGAGTAGGCTCTGCAATGGAAAACTGAGCTCCAGTACACCACTGACCTTGGATTGCCTTGTGCATCCGTTCTTTTGACAATGAAAGAGAATTTTTCATGCTGATAGTACAGAATCAAGTGGTAGATGTAGGAGGTGTATCTAAACACCTTCTCTCTTGACAGGTTCAAAAACTGCTCATGCATCTTATCTGATATGTAGGTGGCATAATCATAATAGATTGGAGTTTTGCCAGGGAAAAGCATGGTCATCATCACCAGTAAAGTTTCATCAATTAATTCGACTGATTTGTATCCCAAGATGGAACTGATCATGTCTACAAGGTCCCTACCCAATGGGTTGAGGTAGCCATCAAAAATAGGAGGGTAAAGCACAGTGTCAGAGTTCTTAATAAACAATTGGTTTAACTTTGTGATCTGAGCATCTGTCAGCATCTTAGCTCCTTGGTTTATCAGATCCATCAAAGACAGGGGAACCAATTTCTTCTCAGTCTTGAATTGCAGCATCTCCCTAATGGCCTCAGGGGTCATGTAGAATACAACTGAGCCTGAAGGGTCAAGCACAGCTCTCTGAGTAGGATCATAGCATACAGCACACAGATGGATCAGGTCAGGGAATTGGTTGACCCGAGGGAGCCTGAAAATTGGGAGGAAGGAATCCCAAATGCCCAATATGTTTGTCCTATCTTCATGTTTAGCCTTTAGCTCATTTAGTAGGTGGAGGTGGAACTTGCTGTTGGCTAAGGAGTCTTCTGAGATTTGATAGTCTAAGTCTGCCAAATCCTGCCACTCCAATTGTCTCTGAGGTGCATTCAAAGGAGCAACATTGAGGGCCACAGGTGCAACTGGAGTCTCCATGGTGACTTGAACTCTGTTTTTGTATGTAGACTACTGTTTCCTAGACTGTGCAATAGAAAAAGAGCACTGCCTGAGTGAAATTGAGAAATGAAGGGTAACAGGGTGAGTTTGCAGAAATTGAAATACTATTTCTGTTACTACGAGAAGGCTAATCTTGGTCTTTAATAGACCTTCCTCAATAATTGAATGTAGGTTCCGGGTTTCTGTTCACGACTGCGCGAATGAAAATGCAGGTTTTCAACGAAGGTTGTGTTAAAAATAGGCTCGGCTAATGAATTTCGACTGTTAAATTTTCAAGTGGGAGCTGGTGCAGGGATTTCAGCGGTGAATTATGCGTTTTTAGTGCTTTATGTGAGTTTTTATTTATTTCAGAAAAAACCAGGCTTTAGAGAAGTTTTGCACGGATAAATACCCGGTAAATCGATGGGCCGGGTCACAAAACGCAAGTGGGTAGGTGTGCCGAAGGTATCCTGGTCGATTTGAGCAGGTTGGTGCAGTTGGTCGTAAAATGCATGCAGAGAGCGCAACAATAGTTTTTGCAAAAAGTGCAAAAAAACGCGTAAAATTGTCAAAAAATGGCTTTTTTGGGAAATTGGCGCCCTTTTTTAATGATGTCAACATGACGTCACCAGGTGGGTCAGGGTCGGATGATGTCAGCATGACATCATCAGGTGACGTGGCAGCCCGTGAGTGGTCCACGGGGGTGGTGAGGTGGCAGACAGGTGGAGCAATGGTGGACGGGGCGCGCGGTCGTGGCAATGACGCAGGCAGTTAGGCGGCGCTGACGCTGGTAGACAGGTGGCGCAATATCAGACCGGTTCTTATATGGAAAGGAATCTGTCAGAGGGGGCTCCGATACAATTTGGAGGCGACGAGTGGACCCGGCCTGACATCAACCTCTGACAGATATCAGACGATATCTATCGGACGTCGGGGCCGGTCTGATATCCACGTTAACCGTCGGATGGAAAGAGGTTGATCGGACGGTCGACGGACCATTGACTTGCATGGGTGATATGGCATCAGGCAGGGATTATAATAATATTTTCCATGGTATATGCACCCGGCGGGACCCTTAGGAAGTTTTAACGAATTTCAATGGTTTGTAATGTATTTTTACAATGGTCGATAAAATCCCGAAACTTAGGAAAAAAGGGTTTTTGATGCAATTTCATTTGCAAAGTCGCATATGCCTCGAAACTTTGGATAAATGGGTTTTTTCGCATATAAAGCTCACAAAGGCCTTAGACTTAGGATAAAGCGAGAAAGTGGGTTTTCAAGGTGCTTTTGTCATTTTGAGCGGGTTAAAGGGTGCAAAAGGGTTTTTCCAAAGTTTTTAGGGCAAAATGAAGGGTTGGCTAGGTAGAATGAGTTCTGATGGAGACAAAATGGTAAGGCTTGGGTTCTTGAGCTAACCAGGTGTTAATTCAATTCCCTAGTAGTGAATCATATGGCTATAATGCCAAGGAGGGGATATTTATAGAGTGCTTAGGGTTTATACACCATGGTGTTATAATAGTAGGGAAAGGGTAACATAGGGAGTTAGATAATACAAGTTAGAGGTTAATATGGAGGGAGAAGGTGAATGAGGAGTGATTTTACTAAGTTTTCTTGAAAACAACTTAGTTTAGGGAGTAGATCAAAATGAAAAGAATTTTGCACAAGAAATGTGGCTCTTAGGAATCAAGAACCAACATAAAACCTTGGATTTCTTTCATAAACACAACTGGTGAAGGGATGTTAGTAATGAGTGATGAATCAAGAAAAAGGGATGTTAGACATGCTCCACTATGTTGTTTTCCTTGCATTGATCAGCAAAATTCAGCTTGGAAGGAACACCGCTTCTGCAACCCCATCTACCTACCCCACTATTTGCCTAGCATTTTTGTTTCTTCTTGGAGGGTGCACTTGAACTTGCAAACCCTTTATGTGCCTTTTCTTTTCCATTGGATTTTTCCTTTGATTTCCTATCTAGCACTACCCTTATTTCTTCCAAGGCGCCAGATTAAGCAGTTGGGAACCTTAGCTTTCTCTGCCTAACTACTGGTCTGCCAAGGTTAAATAGTTTGGACAGACTTCTTTCTCTATTCTACAACAGAAAATTGAAACATGGCATGATCCAGTTTAGACTGTTGGACCATCCATCAAAATTTAATAAACATGAAGGCATGTACACACCTTGCCATTCCTTGGAAATATGGGATCTTTGTATCAGCAAAGCAGAGCATATTTGGCATTTG
>APFE030120911.1:0-12977 GCA_000404065.3 Pinus taeda
AAACCTCTTTTTTGAGCCTTCTTAAATAGAAAGAGGGTTATGGACTAAATATAAAAAAAGGTTTTATTTATTTACCATACCTCTAGTTTTTTTATATTTTTATTCATTTACCATACATTTGTGGTAAGTATAAAAAGAGGTTTTATTTATTTATCATACCTCCACTTTATTTATTTTCTATTTATTTACACCCTTGTCCGTTCGTAAATATAAGGTGACTTATGGAGTAAATATAAAAAAATGTTTTATTTATTTACCATACCTCTCGTTTATTTATATTTGTATTAATTTACCATACCTCTTTTATAAATATGGTATTTGGCCCATGGGATTCACTTAAATAAAACCCTTTTTTGAGCCTTCTTAAATAGAAAGAGGGTTATGGACTACATATAAAAAAATGTTTTATTTATTTACCATACCTCTAGTTTATTTATATTTTTATTTATTTACCATACTTTTGGATTAAGTATAAAAAAAGGTTTTATTTATTTACCATACCTCCACTTTATTTATATTTTTGTTTATTTACACCCATGCCATCGTTGAAAACCATATTTGAAAATAGGGAGCCGTTCACAGAAGACATCAGGGTGATTGGGACCAAATACAACCTCCCAAACCACCTCCCAAACCAGAAAATGGGCAATTGAAAATGAATTTAACATTGCAAAGCAGAAATTCGGGCTATTGTAATGGAATATAACCTCCCAAACTAGGCTAATCGGGTCAAATGAGTCTTTTCATAGTTTATCCACCCCTTTTTTCTTGGGCTAAAATGAAAATAATAATTATCTTTTAAATAAAAGTTGAGCTAAATATATGAAATGGGTGTTTTATAAAAATTTCATCCCTCTAAAATGAAAAACCCCTTAAATTTCGCTCTTGGGCTAAAATTCGCCCCTAAAATTTACCATGGTGTTAGATCCGTGCTATATATTGCAATCTGTAGCACCTAGCACTCCTTACTGCATGTTGTACTGTTCAACAACCCCCATTTTTTAAATAATAATTTCCTATGAAATTAATTATATAAAAATAGGGGACCCTTTTAAAGTTGTAAAACACCAAAAAAATAATAAAACATTTTTTAGTTTTAAAACCATTTGATTTTATTTCATAAAAATAAAAAATCCAAATAGTCCCCGAGACCAAAACTCATACTTCAACTTTTAAAGCCCCAAGTATTAAACATGGGTTTTTTAATTAAAAAAAATAATAATAAACAGAGTTATTTGAGTTTCAATTAAAATCAAAATAATCAGAGTTTTAACCAAGCTTAGGCTTACCTAAAATCTCATTTCCTGCATCGCAACATATCATGGTTAAATGCCCCTCCACTGGCCCATTCTGATTGTGATATTCAAGGTCGGACCTGACAGCAATATTAATGCCAATTCATAATCCGTCGCATCTTGAGGATCACAACATCTGCAGAATTACGTCCCAGCCTTGGCCTCATTGCGATTTAACAATCAATCCTGACCTGATGAGATTGAAAGCTCCAATTTATAAATTGTCGCGTCTATCACATCGCATAAACTACAAGATTGATCCCATACTCCTCCACCTTTGTGTTTGCTATTTGCGATCTGGACCAAAGCCGATGGGAATATCAACGATAATACATAAAATATGCATCCTTCATTTGCGGGCTTGAGTCCAGACCCCTCCACACCGCCGATTGTGATCTGTGATAGAAACCTCGACGTCATCCTTTCCTTTGCCATGTCACCCATGATTTCATCCTCCACGTCATATGTTATATGCCCTGTCAACTTGTACATTACCCTCCATGTCACTTGCCACATCACCCTCCATGCCATCCTCCACATTGGTGCATGATGTCACCATTACGTCACTCATGAAGTCACTGCCACATCACCCTCGGGCCATCACAATCGCGAATCCCATAACCCAAGTTCCATAGCCTTTCCTTTTTGCGATTGCGATCGACTAGACCCGATAAGGTCATTAATCTTAATTCATAAAATCCCTGCATCCATGGCTATCATAGTTCTATTAGTCATTCCGCACGTTCCAAAGGCCCCTATTAATTGCGATTGCAATATTACCAAGTATTGTGATTGCGATCAAGGCGTAAATTGTGAAGCAACCAATCCTATCCTTGGCCGTCCACGATTGCGATATCACAATCACGAAATTCATGGGCCTCATTCCATTTCTGCCTCCATCCATTCCAATTGCGATTTTTCTCCCTTCCATTCCGATAGGGATACTCTCGACTTAATTGCTATTGCGATATAGCTCAATCCCGCTCCAATTGAATGTGATTATGCTAAAATTTGTCCCCGATTAAAATGCGATTGTGATTTGATTTCGTTATTGAATTAAAATGCTCCCCTTTTTTATTTTAATTATAACTCCCCAATTTTATGTGATTATGATAAAATGAGTCCTGTTCCCAATTACTAAGCGATTGCGATTTAATTAAACAACCCGCCTATTTTCATTGGTCTTATCTTTTATGAAAAAGTAGTCTCGATTTACGATTTACTTACCCATGGCTTATCCTTCTAGGTATACACAGAGCTCAACAACGAGGAGGAGATAACTATGCATAGGAAAACACAGTTTCATTCCTTAGAATTAGAAGAAAGAGATGATATTTAGATTAAAAGTCAAAGATAATAAGCCAGAAATGGAAATCTCTTTTTATTTTTCATGATTCGAGGAACTTCATTTAATTTTTTAGCGCTGTGCGTAGACCTGCTATTTAAAAAAAAATTGTATTATTATTTAAGCAGACATGCTGGATCAATTCAGTGGTTTAGAATCTAAGAAAGAAAGCCTTTGGGGCTTGCATTTTTGTATCTCCAAGTCTATCTTAATAGTCTGGGCGAGGTACAAAAGTCCAAAAAGAAAGTCTTTGAGGCTTGCAGTATTTCACCTCTTAGTCTTTTTAATAGAGTGAGAGGATCTGCTTTCTTTTTCTTTTACTTAAAAAAGCTTTATCTAGTTGCATTTCTATATTTTTGGAGAGCTTTGGGATGAAGAAAACGGATCGAGACTGTGGATTTTACAAAAGGGGAGTGAAGCATCGACTATTTTTGTTAATTTTTTAATGTTCTATTTTATATAATTTGCAGTCATTCCATCTTTCAACTGTATGTTATATCTATATTATTAACACAGTTCAACATCATCTCATTTCTGAATATCGCAGTGCCGTAATTTTTTAATACATCTAGCAGCAAATTGTTATTTTATTTTGATGGCGATATATGCTTTAACAATTATTTTAATTAAAAGAATTAACTTAAATGTTTTCATTTCTTTTAGTATATGATTAATTTTTATTACCATGTACTAAAGACAACCATTTTAGATCACATTCAAATAACAAGTAAACCCGGGAAATAAATAGTTTTTTATATGCATATACATTAGGGATTGAATATACTTCTATCAAACACTTATGTAACTATTTACTAAGTGCTTGATTGTTTGTATTTATATTAACAAGGAGTCAGATCTCGAGAGCTATCTCCTTGATCTAATTCCTTCATTTTTATTTCAATTCCTTAACATTTTCTTTTAGTAAATCAACCCTTGATTGGGAGAAGGATATTTCTTTCTTTCAATCAAGAGAGTATAGATTAATTGCATACTAGTTAAATCATGCATGTGTTGTCCTAGAAGTCCTCTCTTTGAGGAAAAGCTTTAGATTGGTTTGGTTGTTCCACAAAAAACAACTTAAGGGTCATTCTTCTTCCCTGATCAACTAGAAGAATTGATTTGATGTCCCTCATTGTTAGCAATTAAAGACATATTTAAAGATGATAGTGATTGGGAAAAGGTAACTAGACCTAATTTAACCAGTCAGAGTCACTACTCCAAAAGATAAAGGAGCTGCTTTAAGGTATGGACAGGGTGGTTTTCCCCCATGTTGGTGCAATGAATTTTGAGGCATCAACATTTTGGTGCTAGAAGGAGGGCCTTGAATTAGTTATTTGTTTAAATTTTGTTATATCACTTTTTTTTAACTAATCATGGCTCCCATATGCATTCCTACACTTGATCATGCGTTCAGTTCACAAAAGCCTGCATGAGGCATGCCCAAGAAGCCGATTGAGTCCTTGTCAAAGTTAAAGTTCGACGATAAGAGTAATATTTTTGCGTTAAATCATATTTTTGATTTTTTTTAATAGATGTAATTCTTTTAATATAATCGTTGATAATGAGATTTGCATGCTTTTCACTTTCGCATTCAGAGGATGAATGCACAAATGGTTCCTGGTGCTTTCCGCGAAGTCGATTCATTCATGGAAACATTTTTGCCAGGTTTTCTTTTCAAAGTGCATCAAAATTACAGTTAATATAGTTTGTGTCTAGAATTAGATAATATTTACATGTATGATAATGAATCTTTAGATGAATTTTATAATAGATTTTGGTCATTTTTTTATAGATTTAATTTAGATGATTTTCCTTCAACTGAAGATTGAATTGAATGTTTCACTTCTCTTGTTTCTTCCCATTCTGAAGATAATCAATCAATTAATGAAAAACAAGACACATTTAACTCATTAATTAGTCTTGAATCACCAAACGATTTTATGGATCTCGAACTTAAAATTGTAATTAAATCACAACATTATTCTTTAGAAAATTTCAATTCTCATTTTCTCATTTCTGAAACAAATATTTCCAATATAAATATAGAATCTGAAGATGTAATTGAAACAATTTTTAATGATACGTGTGATCGATCAATAGTTCCAATAAAATATAGTTTACAACAAGACTTGGATAATGAACATATCAATTTATCTTCTTTCAAGGAAAATTCAGAAAATTTAGAACATGTTTCTCTAATTGAAAGAACTTCCTTAAACCTAGATTATAATACTAAAAGTTATATTGATGAATAATTTCAACCATCATTATATTCTGACATGCATTATTTTCTTTATCCTGATGTGTTTTTAAATCAGAATATAGTCAATGATGATCACCTTAATCTTTCAAATAATAATCTTCCTAATCCTTGTTCTGAAAATTCTGCATCTATTACTCATTTGGATGATAATTCTTTAATTGAAAAATCCTCTTCTTTTGTATTTTCTAATTCTGTTAGTTCAGATCAGCCATTTAATTTTCATAAGAAGGTAATTTATGATGATTATCATGACAATGGGGATTGTTGGGCATCGGATCCCCCCACAACATGTTTTGGGGCTCAAAGCCCAGGTTTTGGTCAAATGTATTGTAAGACTCCACGAATTGCGGGCGTAGAGTGTGAAGTATAGGTTGAGTCATAGGGTTGTTTGCCCTAAGTTTTGTAATGTAATGTAATGTCATGTCAGCCTATCCATGGTCTACGGAACATGGGATTGTATAAATAGAGTGAGGCTCTAAGTTGTAAAGATAGCTGATAAGCGGATGAGCGGAGTAGAGATAGAGCATAGAGTGAGAATCTAAGTGTATTGGGTCGTAGTAGTAGGAAGAGGCTCTACAGCTGAGTGCGCAGAGGTATAGTAGAGTCCGTAGCTGAGTGCTTGGACTTGTGTAGCTGAGTGTGCAGGGTGGTGTTGTGTCTCTAATCTTGAACGAAGAAAAATAAAGAGAAGTTGATTTCAAATTATGTGCATCTGCTTGTGTATTGAATTCTATTCATTTATACACTTTTTGTTTATCGCGCACACTTATATGATTTCTAGATATATTGTTAATTATCACTAGTCTTACACAGATAAGTTAAGTAATCAGGTAATAACAGGTCAATTAGTGAGGAACTTGGGTATAATATGGATCATGCCCTTAGTAGGGTTGGTGAAGGCAACATCATAGGTTGCGAGGGACTAATAGATGCACATAGCAACGTGTGCACAGGGTCAAACCGTTGACTGCCAAAAGCTCATCAGACATCCCCAGGGTGCAGAAACCTAGTTCTAGCACCCTCCTATACTACTTCGGGTGAGACCTTAGTCTGTGCTCTGCGAACTGTTGCCGAAAGGGATAGTAGTACTGGGATTTGTTTGGCTAAATCACCTCTGAACCTAGGTCAGGTCCATACAAGCCAACAAATGGTTCCTTTGCCGGGATCGAGATTTGCATAAGGGATGTCTGATGTTGTGCCACTGGAATCCAACAAAGAAGGAAATTGATGGGTGGTTGGACAAGAATATTCACAAGTTCATGGCGTAGGAAAACAGAAATCTGTGAGTATCTAAGGAATAGTGGTTGGAGCGCTACTTGTATATGGAAATCCACGAAATTTTCTTTGCATCCTTTCCTTCTGAGATGTATGAGTGGATCAGGAAGCTAGACGATAGTTAGGGAAGTTGTAGGCTTGAAAAACCAATTGTGTGGAGTCCAGAATTAGTGCACAGACTAGAAGCGTCAGGAGAGAAGATCGCGTGAGTTGTGGACCATTGGCTCGACCGAATTATAGGAGGATTTATCACTGAGTTGATAGTAGATATGACCATTGGCTCGACCGAATTATAGGAGGATTTATCACTGAGTTCATAGTAGATATGACCATTGGCTCGATTGAATTATAGGAGTATTTATCACTTACTTTGCAGTAGATACGACCGTCAGCTACAATGAGACAGAGTGGTATTTCCTCAAGGGACCACGAGGTAAGTATATTAAATCTTTGAACACTTGGATTAAGATGCTATTGTGTGAAAAGTGGGTTATGTGAATAAATTAATGTTTGGGGCTAGGCAATGTGGGAAGATCTACAAAAGCGGAAGTAGTGAATAATTGGAAACCACTCCCTTAACTTCCCCATTGCAGGAAAGCGAGGAAGAGCTCGCAAAAGTTTCTCTGAGAAGTGTGGTTAGTCTGATAAGGCAGTGAATTCCACACTTACCACCTCCACCTACACCGCCACTCTTCTCACCCTCCTCACCTCCATCTCCACCCACCCCCCGTCACCACCACAGCTCAGTATGACGAGTGCGATCAAAATACTGGTATTCTAAGGAGTAGGAAATGAAGATCTGGATCAATTTTGGTCCGTGGTAAGAGCAGTATGGGAAGCACAAAGTGTTGTGGATGAAAATATAAAAAAGGCTATGCTGGTAAGCGCATTGCAGGATCATGCATTAACATGGTACATTAAGCATTCTAATGACCATCCAAACACATGAATCGTGAAAATCCAGACCGCGCTGAACAGGGAATTTATCATGCCAAAGTGAGAAACACAATCAATCATCGAGTCTAAGGAGATCACGATGCTCTCGGGTGAGACCCCCTGGGATTTGGACCAAAGAATAAAGGGCATGATTCACGAAGCCAACATGACGTTGATGGATGGACAACACTATGCATGGTTTGTAGTGTCACTAACACCGCACTTACAGACGACATTGTCATAGCAAAAAATTTCCACCGAGGTCGGAGCTTTGGAGATGGCAATGAGATTGCATAAGACCCCTATACAAGACCTTGGTCTAGGAGTCCAACAAATCCATGCACAATTACAAAATTTGTGTTTGGAGATGCAGAGTTTGAAATAGGACAAGACCCCTCGGCCAGAGGTGCGTGAGGAGGTATGGTGGATAAAATGCAAAGGTTAGGGGCATGACAAGGACCACTGTCCAATATTCACGAATTACTTGGAAGGAGGAGGGCCGATGCCATTAAGACCTGAGGAACAGGTAGGACCAAGCACGATGCCTGCATTATGGTGCACGATCTGTTAGATAGGAGGAAAGCACACTATGGATAATTGTCATCTATTACAGAAGTATATGCAGACGTCCCAACAATTGTTTTGTAATGTCTGCAGGTTGGTAGGCTATGATGAGCACACCTTTAGAAGCTATGAACTGCTACCTATAGGGTGCAGGCAGAAACGTGAGCCCTCGACCCATATGCAGGAATGGCATGCACTAGATTTCAAGGGTGCGGTCGAGATCGAGGTGGAATGGGACCAAGAAGGGGTCTTAGACAACTAATTTGTTACAATTGCGAAGGGCCAGGTCACTATGCCCACAATTGTACAAACTCGACAAGGATATCATGTTTGTATTGTACCTAGTTTGATCATGAGGTAGAAGACTGCCCTACATTGATAGCAAGATTGCACGAAAAAGGGGTACTTTAGCCCCCTCTAACTCAGGATCTACAGATGATGAGGTCTGAGCCGCACGAAGAAGACCCGAATGTAAACATGATGCTTAGGAGCGGTATGACCACTGGTGATGATAAGGGTAAGTAGTCAGAAGAAAGTGCGTGGGTTCGAAAGGCTCCTACAAAGGAACCCAAATTTGATTTAGAATGTGCAAAGGAGACATTCATGGAAGCTAAGAAGAGCTTCACGGAGGCCTCCACTTCAGGTAGTAAGGATCAATTCAAACCAGGGATGGATCCTTCAATGCTCACTACCTTTCTGGAGACATGCATGAAACTACTGCGTGACAACAAAGTAGTAAAAGGACTATAGGAACTTATCGCTAGGTGCGCGGGGTCAGGAAACTTGGGAAACATGCATTATGCACAAGAAGGGAAATGAGGTTGATTGCAAAAATTGGCGAGTATGAAATGGATTAGGTAATCCTGGATCTTAGATCGGATGTGAATGTATTGCCAAAACAAACATGGGAATGCATGGGCAGATCTGTGCTACAGTGGTCTCCTATTTAGTTGTGAATGGTGAACCAACAAAAGATCTTGCCCATGGGAAGATTACAAGGGGTAACAATAGATATTGAAGGTGCAAGCGCGCAGGCAAATTTTGAAGTGATAGAGATTTTCGATGACAATGATCCCTATCCCACGCTACTAGGAATAGACTGGGCCACTGATATGAATGGAGTCATAAATTTGAAGAAGCGCAAAATGATATTTGAGAAAAAATCACTACGGGTATTAGTACCGCTAGATCCAGTCGAAGGAGTGCGATACATTGAACCGGTGCGCGACGATGATAGTGATGATGATCTTGATTGTATTTACAAGATAACTGCGTAAGAAAAGGATTGAGCAAATTTGACAGCAGATGGAAGGATTTCATGGGAGCGCGAAAGATCCTGCACTTCAGATTCAGACGAAGAGATAGAGTGATGGAAAAATTGGCTACACGAAGTAAAAATTCTTAATTGCAACATGATGGTTAGATCACTGCGCTGTGTGACAACAGAGGCAAGGGATCTGCCTACATATGATGGGTTGACAATAGTGGATGAATTCCTGAACAAATTTGAAAGCATAGTATGATAACAACAACGGTTTGATGCTCTAAAGTGGGAACTGCGCGTGATGCCCACACGATGGTGGGGTACACATCAAGGAAGTTTTGAGGACTGGCACAGATGCAGAAGAATGATGCCCCTACAATTTGGGAAACCACATATATGGCTAGTAGACAAATATGACGGATGAGATGATCCATGCACACACCTCACGAAATGGACCAAGGTCTACGGGGAAGAGCCATATCCTAAATGGGTACATTTATTCTATCATACCTTGGATGTCATACCCATGAGTTGGTATACTGAGACAGAGCTCCGCCATGGTACGAGCAAATGGAATGTCTTTCATGAGGGATTTCTGTTAACCTTCATGTTTGAAGATCATTGGTTAAATACTGTTGACGATGCACTGAAGCAGTAAAAGCAGCTATCTTCAAAATACACTATGGGCCAATGGAAGTACTTCAGCCAGAATGGGCAACATGATTGAGCTGCGTGCTAGAGTGTTACGATGTAAATGTTGAGGAGGATGATGAGGACCCATGAAATATTAACATTTCAGAAATAGAAGGCTGTCGCAAGATTCGAGGACCATCACTTGAAGACCCCAACATCACCACGTCGCTAAAGACAAAGCAGGTCAACATTGGAACAGAGCCGGAGCCAAAGTACGCAATGCTTGGGGATTATTGGGATGATGCCATGGTGGATAAGGTCGTTGAGTTACTCTAAAAATACCAAGACTTATTCCTGACCAAACTTACTGACTTAAAAGGGATCATTGGCGACTTAGGGATGATGAAGATCACCCTAAAACCTGATGCGAAGCCAGTTAAGCAGTGACATTACCGCTTGAATCCGAAGTATAAAGAAAAGGCCTGCGATGAAATAGACAAAATGCTCACAGTCGGAGTTATTGAACTAGTGGAAGAATCTGACTGGGTGAGTCCTATGGTAGTACAGGAGAAAAAACAGAAGGGCGAAATAAGAATATGCGTGGACCTCAGAAAGCTGAACGATGCATGTGTACACGATCCATTCCTGACACCATTCACAGATGAAGTACTCAAAAATGTTGGTGTTCAGGAAACATACTCATTCATAGATGGGTTCTCGAGATACCATCAAATCAAGATCATGCTGGAAGATAGGAGCAAAACAACCTTTGGAACCAAATAGGGCTGCTTTCAATACATCATTATGCCATTTGGACTGAAGAACGCGCCAACTATATTTTTGTGCATCATTGTGGTTGCGCTCAAGGAATACATCCACAAGTTCTTGGAGGTCTATCTAGATGATTGGACTGTCTTTGGATTAGTTAAGCACCATGTAGCAAGCTTACGCTTGAAGCTGTATACTTGATGCCAACACCAGATTGTGTTGAACCTTAAGAAGCGCACATTCCTCGTTCCCTTTGGAAACCTGCTGGGACATGTGGTCTACAAACAAGGACTGACAGTGGACCCTGTGAAGATTGCCGTTATTCTAAATTTGGAAGCACCACGAAGTGTTAAACAACTACATGCTACTTTGGGGCACACTGGATACTATAGGAAATTCATCAAAAGTTATGTCCAAATAACAATGCCGATGGAAAAGTTATTAAAAAGGATGTTACATGTTGCTGGAATGATGATTGCATGAAGGGTTTGGATGTCCTAAAGGGGGAATTGGCCTCTGCTCTAATCTTGGCCTTCCCAAAATGGGATGTGGAATTTCATGTACATGTTGATGCGTCACGTATTGCGTTGGGAGCCATACTCACACAGGTGGGCACGGAGGGCATGGATCACCCGATTGCATTTGCAAGTCAGATATTTTCGAAAGCAGAAAAGAACTATTCCACCACCGAGTGCGAGGGGTTGGCAATGATGTATGTTCTCCAAAAATACTGACACTATTTACTCGGAGGACATTTCAAGATGTATACCGACCATTCCTCGTTCAAATACCTGGCGAATAACGATATATACCAAAAAGTCCTCCTTCAACCGTATCTTTCCAAAAGCAACGAGATGGAGGAAATGCAAAATGTAAGCGATCCTGACATTGCCATTGATGCAAGGAAAATCTTAGACATGATTGGTGGTCATGTAAAGAACGCGACAAATAGAGGCATCGTATGGAATAGATTTGTACGTTCGACTGAAACTGACGGCCTTTTACATGAAGGAGGGACATCCACGGAAAATGAAGGCAACGTTCAGCAGCACTTGATCTCTAGCGTAACATTTGGATGGATTGAAGGACTCGACCGAGATGAGTGGGAATTGCAGAATGTTTGGGATAATGTGTCTGTACGTCAATTAGATGACATTGGACAGAAACCCAATTAAGAATATCGTGCATTGAATTACAGTGCCCAAAACAATATCGAGACTGCAATGTCTGAAAACGTGAATATTGTTTTGCTGTGAACTATTTTTGATTGGATTCAAAAGTGCACTATAAGGTCTGCGATATATGTCAAAGGACTAGAAAAACATATCGAGAGGATGAGATGCCATTAAATCCACAAATGACACTACAACCATTTGAAAAATGAGCAATCGACTTTGTGGGACCGATCAAACCTCAGGGAAAGATGGGTGCATGCTACATCATCACCGCGATGGAGTACCTGGCATGATGGGTGAAAGCGCAGCTGGTTAAGGACTACACGACCGCTACGATTGTGAAATTTTTGTTCGAAAATGTGTTGACATGATTTGGCTGTATGAAAATCTTAATGAGTGATTGTGGAACACATTTCCTGAATGAAACCATTAACACACTCATAGAAGGGTTCCAGGTGTATCATTAGAAAAGTAAACCATACCACCCACAAGCTAATGGGATAGTAGAGGCATTCAAAAAAATACAGGAGACTGTGCTGAACAAAGTATCTAACGCTCAGTGAAATGACTGGGACCTACGCATACCTACCATATTATGGGGATACAGGACAACATGCAAAAAATTGATGGGATAGATGCATTTCTTGTTAGTCTATGGTATAGAAGTTGTCATGCCGCTGGAATACATCGTACCTAGTCTGCGAATAACAACACTCACGGGCATGATGGACCACGAAGCTCTGGAAGAAAGGCTTGCACAATTAAGAGAACTTGAGGAAGAACGGTTTCTCGCTGGATTTCATCAGTAGGTACAAAAGCTGCGTGAAAAGGCCTGACATGACTGCCATATCAAATTGCACACCTCCAAGGTAAATGACTTAGTGCTGCTGTATGATAGTAAGTTTGAAAATTTTCCAGGAAAATTCAGAATGCATTGGCTGGGACCATACATGGTTAAGGAGGTCACAGACGGAGGCATGGTCCAGCTAGTCAAACTAAACTGAGAACCCTTCCCATGCAAAGTAAATGACAACTACTTGAAGCCCTACACAGGTGGGCTGACTATTTGACTAATCGGCTGAAGTACAGTCTTCGTGACCCAAGGAGCCGAACAAGGGCACGGGACTATAAACATACACATCGAATGTCGGTATAGCTGTAAGAACACAATTCAGAAATAGATGATGTAGAAGCAAGAATGTAGCAGGTACAACAGGTAGCAGCTCAGTGCGATGCCGACATTCAGGCTGTTCGGGACCAGTTGGAGGGACTCCGTACCAAGATCGCTGCACCAACATAGTGACTTGAGAGCTAGTCACGATGTTTGTGTTGGGGGCCTATTGGGCATCAGATCCCCCCACAACAGGTTTTGGGGCTCAAAGCCCAGGTTTTGGTCAAATGTATTGTAAGACTCCGTGAATTGCAGGTGTAGAGCGGGAAGTATAGGTTGAGTCATAGG